>APFE031143558.1:0-11316 GCA_000404065.3 Pinus taeda | reverse complement strand
AATGGAAAGACTCTTGTGAGCTGCCTCAAGAAACTAGCCTTAATGTAAGGCTCATAATGTTGCCTATCCACCTTCTTTTTCTTGTGCCACTGTTCTCCAACATTTGGTATGCCGGTTGCTAATGAGATAGCTTCGGGTGTCAATGTGAAGGTGACCCCGGCCAAGATAGACTGGCCTCCATGTAGGTGAAGCACAAAAAGATGGGCCAACTCATGATGAACTCTAACATTAGCCACCCTTTGACAAAATTCAAAACATGATAGATGTTGGAAGCATGACATAGCAAGAGGGCAGGCCTGCAATTCAGTGAGGGTAGTTGGCTCATCCCTAACATGTTTGCCACTTTTGTGATGTCTTCAGGGAGCCTGTTCTTCCGAGGATGAATCACTTTGTTTTTCCATCTCATACTCGGATGAATGCTTAGATGCCATGACTGTTGTGTGTGTACTGTACTTGGGCTACCATTTGATGATGGTATGAAACTAGGTGTTGTTGTGATATCTGCCACCAAGGGGAAAAATGAAAAAAAAAAGTATTAGGAGGGGAATAATATGATGGGAATAGGGGTTATGGGGAGAATTTTTGTTTAAGGGATATGTAGGAGGGTTTGGGGATTTTTATAAGGTAGGGTTTTGGGGTGTTATGTTGACAAATAAGAGGAGGGGATAGAGAATAGGGGTTTGGTAATATTTTATGGTAGGAAAAATGGGGAAAAATGGGATAGGGGGAAGGGAACAATGGAAAGGAGTGAAACAATGAGAGGTGAAAGAGGAGCCTTCACATCAATACCACAAGTTTTCAACCCTAGAAACCATGGCTTTGATGTTTTCTAGTGGTAGGTTTTATGAGTTTTTGTTGCAATTATACATAGCCATGAACCACCATAACCTTCACAAAAAATTGATGAGCAAGCCAAGAGACAGACCCTACCTGGCAATTAGAAGGAATTCCAAAAACTTTGATGCAATTGGGAACAATTTCGAGCCTTTGTGGGTGTGCGCCGCGCAACCAACCCAGTGCACCACGCTCTCTATATGTGTCATGCCCTTGTATTGTTAACACTGCTGGGTCGCGCTCTGTGTGCCACACCCTCTATGTGCACCGCGCCCCTCTGTATGTGCACCACGCTCCTGAAAATCACTCCAAACACGCACTTTGCTCTTCCAATGACTTTGAAACGTTTCTCTATGACCTTGATTTGCACAATGACTTGGCTTCTTGTGGAAACTTGTATATGAAGACTTTGAAGTCATGGGTTTAATTTTTTATTCTCCAAAAACCCACTTTGCTAATGTTTCATTTTGGCTTTTTTTTACTGAGCTAATGCAACACTGAATTTCACTTTTCTGTTTGCATTTTTAGCTAGAATGATGAAATTTTCGGCACTCTTTGCAGGGGTTTCATGACAGGGCATTTGGCCTTGGAAACCATGATTGCACCTGAATAAATCAACTAGAGACTTTTTTGAAATTTTATCACAAATGACACACTGTTTGACTTTTCTTCAAAACAGAGTTTTGAAGAACAGTTGTAATCTGTCAACATGACGATGAAAACCTTTGAATCATAACTTTGTAAGGGCCTCCCTCTGGCCTACATGGCTTTATTGGACATGGTTGAAGACCAAATTGACTAGTCCCTAGACCTAATGACTGAAAATGACTCTCGTCCATTAAAATATCGAACATTAACTATCATGGAATTCAGTGAACATTGACAAAAGACCTAAGCCAGCAGGTGCCAGACATGAGGGGAACTGACTAACATGACCTTTCCGTCAGATTATGGCATACCCCTAGCGGAATGCAGCTAAGTGAATGGAGCGAGACACCAAAAAATGAAAATCATAAAGAGTTTTGATCTCTGACGGAGGGCTGACAAGACCGACTCTAACAGATAGATCAATCATTTTTGAACAACAGGCTTTTCTTCTACATACACTACTTGGAAGAGTTGAACCTATGTGTATACGTGCCTTTACCAAGGCAAACTCGCGTATAGATTTACAAATATTAACTCACAACTTCACTGCTAATCAAGACTTCAGACATACCTAGATCATGACATTTAAAGAATAAAACATGTGTAAGAAATGAGATATAGCCCAACCAATATCAGATCATACAATGATAATTCATTTCTGATCTCATGATCCTGATCCAACATTGTATCCAAGATGCACAAAATATTTCAGATCATATCATAATCATAGCGCCTGCAACATAAAATATAATTCAGATAGAAGTATTCCTAAGAAACCCTTTCACTTCCACACCTGGTCCTTTGATCTTCTCCTCCTTATATAGTTTTTGGCTTTCATCAATACCTCAGACAAAAACAACACTTAGAGCCAGTGGTATCGTTGGACGGGATCAAATAACCATTACTGTGCTCAATATTGTGGGCTAATACCATGGTATTGACACATGGTATTCTTTAATCCTAAATTTCCTTGATTTTCTAACCCATACATGATTTTCCTCTTGTGAAAGTGCGTGCATACATATACGGAATTTTTTTTTTCTGTGAACTAGTGTGTATACACTGCTTGGATAAGGTGAACCTGCGTATACAACTTAAAATGACTTAAAACATCCTTTTTCTTCAACTTCTTGATTATGATATGTAGTCCTTTGTTCCAACTTCATGTTCTTTTGTACCATTGCCCTATTACCTCTGAATTTACCTATTGCAATGTGAGTTTCCCTTTATCAAATATGAACTGTCCTGAGTGAGTTACCATCAAGGAAAACATGTGTATCATAATGCCAACAATATCTCCCTTTGGACTTGATGGCAACCATATTGGTGTTGATTACTGCAAGCTATAGAAACTATTAGAGATATCAAGCAACACCAAAATACTCTCCCCCTTTGACATCAAGGGCAAAGGGTGGACTAAGATCTCCCCCTCTGATACACTACGTTGAACATGCTCCCCCCTACGTACATGCAAAGTCTGTAGATATATGTTTCAAAAGAATAACTTGACTCTATAATTCAACTAAGTGATTATGACCTCCCTAAAACCAATGACTCATACATACATTAATCACCCAACTAAGTGGGGATATACCAATTTTTTATACATGAATGAAATAGAAATTATTACATCATCCTTCCCATGCATAGTGGGGATAAAAATTACATCATATGTCCAATATGACTCATTCAAAAATAGACTATGACAAAATTGGACATATTACACCCTAGATCTCTACATGACCTATGCAACAATTGATATGAATATCTAAAGCCATAGTTGAAATCAGCAACCATAATGCCAACAATGCAGAATGTTTGATAAGAATAATGCTCCCCCTGAACCTGTGCTACTTGTGCATTGTCAACAAATCATTCATCAAGGCATCTTCACCAGTTAGATAAAATCAACGAAAAAAGCATATCAAAAGACAGTAATCATCAATACTAGACTGAGCACCCATGTCAGATTCTGACCCACTATTTTTCTATCATAAAAACATATAAGTTCTTTCAACCATAGAAACTCGCATATATATGTGACTATCCTTCATGAAAGCCGCGTATAGGAACTTTCTTTTGAAAACTGTATTTAACAACAAGATGATGCAGAAATGTTAAAATTGGCAACTAGGGAAACACTCCATGTGGATCACCTTATTAATGCCTTATGATATTTTTCCTAGATTCCTCTCATCGAGAGGTGTAGGATTAATCTAAAGATCATCTGATTCCGATAAGTATTTTTGGAGATATGAATTTATTTTGATTATAGACAAATTGTCAAGGTCGGCCAGCAAACTTATGTAGGCTAATAAGCCCAACAATCACATCTATTCATCCTCAACGTTTGCATATAAATACAAGGAGAATTCTCTTCATTTGGAAAATTCATTCACTCATCTTCTCTCTTTCTCTCCTATGCATAAAAGGAGCCTCTCTCCCTCTCACACGTGCAGCTGAAAGGAAGATGTCCTAGGACAAGGAGGACATAGAAAGAAGGACGCTAGGGCAGCAGGTCATCTCTTTGACCAGCATTGACCAAGCATTGACCATCCAGAAGTACGGATTCAGTGTGGTTGCCTCTCCTAGGTAGGACACAATTTTTGGCATGAAAACCGAGGTGATATGACCTCTGGTTTGACTAGTGTTGACTGCCCTAGTTTAGGGTTGCAAGTTGAATTCAAATTCTGCAAATTGACCATACTTTTGGGGTTGTTAAAGGGATGTTTCTTCAGGCTATTCGAGGACAAGTTGACAGGAAATTGACCAAGCATTTTAGAGGTCCATTTCAACTAGTTTAACCAAGTTTGACTTTGGTGATCTAGGGTTTGCTGCTACTAATATAAAATTACAGAATTCAAATTTTATAATATTTCTCTCTTCTTAGCTATTGAAGATAAAAGAAGATTTGATCAAAGGGTTTCCCCGCATTGGGGTTTGTCCCTGGCTAGCCGCCACATCTTGTGTCTCTTGTCTTGCCTTGTTTTCTGTTGATCATCTAATGTTCTATCTGCACTTTACTTAATGTATATGTGATTGGGGTAATAAGAACAAAAATAAATAAACTGCTCTAAGCATAGAACATAACATAATTTGACATGGTATCAGAGCTGAGGTGAAGACAAAGCCCAAGCAAGAGCAAGAGCAAGAGCAATAACCAAAGAGAAGGTTGGCAAGGCTATCTTAAAGAAATAATGGGGTCCTCAACACACTTCCCTGATGAAGACAAACTCTATGAGAAGTTTGACTATCACGGATGGAAGATGTCTCTCGATCTAACATTAGAAGAATAGGAAGTGTTGGACCATGTGAGAGGCGGAATTGTTGAGCCTCAATCAAGTGCATCCGCTACTGCTAGGAACAAATGGACCAAGGGAGAAGTCAAAACAAGGAAGATCATCCGGGACTCTATCACAAGCGCTTGGTGGCCTATGTTTCCGAGCTGAAAACCTCCAAGGAAATCAAGTCTTGTTTCCTAGAAATAAGCTGAAGGAAATTAAGAAGGGAAAATATTAGAGTATGCAATCATATTTCTTAAGGATAATTGAGATCAAGAACGATCTCCTATCTATTGGGGAAGTAATTCCTGACAGGGAAATGGCATTCACAACTCTTGGAGGACTGCCATCTAAATGGTATATATTCAGGACTACTCTTCTCAACAATAATGTAATTCCTGGATTTGAGGAATTAATGGCCAGATGCATTCAAGAAGAAACAAGGATGGAAGAGAAAGAAATTCCCATACTTAAAGGTCATCCCTTTACCTTTTCTTCTCATGCTAAAAGAGGAAGCAATTCCAAGTCTAAATTCAAAGGAAAGGCTGGACCAAAGGGTGGAATAAAAGGATAATGTTACAATTGCAATAAAACGGGTCACTATGCAAGGGAGTGCCCTTACAAAAGGGACTCACACCAGGACGATGATCAAAATCCCTCTCAAGGCAATCAAAGGAATGGCAGGTCAAATGGCAGAGGTAAAAGAAGTGCCAAAAATCAAGGAAGAGGACAACCATTCAAGAAGGAAAGTAATTGTAGGTATGAATCTAACACTGCTAACAATAAGCAATATGAATATTATCTACCAGCAGCTCTATCTACTACTTCTCTCCCGGACTCGCTGGGAAATTGGCTTATTGATAGTGGTGCCTCAAGGTGCTTCACTGGTTACAAAGAAGCTCTCTATAATCTGATAGAGAAGGAAACCAACATGGAAATTTTTCTCTGAGATAATTCAAAATATCCCATGAAAGGCATAGGAAATGTCACTCTTCAATTGAATCAGGGTAATACGATCCACTTACAAGATGTATTATATGTACCTAATCTAAAAAAGAACCTAGTGTCCATTTCGGTAATGGAAGACAAAGGCTACAAGGTGGCCTTTAGCGATGGCACGGTATGTGTATGGAAAAATAACTTTAAAGATGCTTTTACTCTTGGGCTTTGAGTTGATTCATTATATTAGGTCGGAGGAAGTCTGCTGGGTGTCATGTCTTGTGACACATCTCTTCAGTCCGAAATTTGGCATCAGAGGTTTGCTCACCTTCATTATAAAGCTCTACCCAATGTAAGAAAAATGGTGATGGGATGCCTGAGTTTAGATTAGAGCAAGAAGGTGTATGTCTAGGATGTGCTGAAGGAAAGCTCAAAAGGGGACCATTCCCCTCAAGCCAAAGCAAGACCTCCAATATATTACAGATAGTTCACTCATACATATCCGGTATGATTCCTGTGAACTCCCTGGGAGGATATTTATATTACCTCACTTTTACAGATGATTATTCTCATAAGACTTGGATACACTTCTTGAAAAATAAGGATGAAGTGTTCTCCTAGTTTCAGCACTTCAAAGCCTTGATCGAGAATCAAACCGAAAAGAAGATCAAGACCTTAAGGACTGATAATGGGACTGAACATGAACCCAATGAGTTTCATGAATTTTGCAAAGAGGTTGGCATTAAGAGGGAGACTACTACACCATATACTCCTGAGCAGAATGGTGTGGCAGAAAGGAAGAATCGTACAATTGTGGAAGTTGTCCGTGCTATGCTCCATGATCAAAGACTTCTGAAGTTTCTATGGGCCGAAGCTGCACATACCACCGTGTATGTACAAAACCGATGCCCTCATTATGCATTGGGTTCCAAGACTCCCAAAGAAATGTTCACCGCTAAGAAAGCTGACGTATCTCATTTTAGAATTTTTGGAAGCCCTGCATATTTTCATGTGCCTAAAGAGAAAAGGAATAGACTGGGTGCATCTGGAAAGAGAGGAATCTTTGTGGGCTATAGCGAAAATACTAAGGGCTATAGAATCTATGTAATTGGTCAAAGGGAAGTCGAGATTAGTCATGATGTCACCTTTGACAAAGATATGGTTCTTAGCAAAGTAGACAATCTTCCTACTTTAAGGGGATCTAAAGAAGCTGACACCGGGGAACCAAAGGAGAAGGAAGATGAGACGATGCTCGATGCGGAAGAACCTCTGGATCCTATTGATCCTCCTCCACAAGAGCCTTCCTCTTCTAGGAAGAGGCCTTCATGTCTGAGGGGGAGACTTGATGATGCTGAAGGACACAATGCACACAGAGAAACATTCCGTGAAAGTGAGAAGCTGAACAAGTATCAGGGAACCTGACCATCATGAGAACAATCATCCAAAATAAGCCTTCATCATTCACAGATGTTGTCAAGCATCAAGTATGGAAGGTGTTGCTTGGTTAGTCATTGGATCTTCACTTGGAATTTCCATCATTTTTATTGTAACATCCAAGTACGTCTTTATTATGAATAAAATATTAAATAAATAAATTATTAATACTTATTCGTTATGAAAGATTAAAGGGTCAAATGACATGACCATTCACCTTTGTGGCTATTCAATTCCTATATAGGAAACCATTTTGAAGACAATGTAACATCATTCATTCACTCTAAATAATAAAAAATTACTTATATACACTTATTTACATACAAATATTCTACATACTTGAGTTTTTCTCTAATAGTAGTATCAAATCCCTCAATCTTTCCACCTGCAACATTATTCAACCACCATTGTCTTCATTCTTCATTATGTACTTCCGTTGGTCACCTAGTTTAACCCCTTCCATGTCCATCGACCCTCCCTTGTCCCTGTTTCGTATCCTATGTTGTCTACTCTATCATCCACTATTGTTTTCCCTGGTCAACAGTGATCACCCACCCATTACTGCTGGTGTCAATTGTCCCCAATTGCAAGTCAATTCCACCATAATCAACATTTCATATGCGTTCAATTGACTCAATCTGAGCGTCTTGTAATAGGGCATCAATGGTATCTGTGATGTGCTCCCTTATTCTCTGTGTTGTGCTCTTTTAGCTTAAAATGATCTGACAAAGTCACTGACCAAACCCTGGGATCGACGTCCCCATCGTGCTTGTACCCTGACCATCAAATCCTATACACCATCATATTTCCTTGCATGCAATTTTTCCCATGCATCATGTCCAACCATCGATCCACAAACATACCGTTTCACAAATCTCCAAGCCACCTCCGCCACAATTCCATAGTCTTCGTTCTAATCACGTAGCCTATAGTTTATATTTTTAACTTTAGAGATTATAAAATTAACATAATAATATATATATATATATATATATTATATATATATATATTATATATATATATATATATATATATATATATATATATATACTAATATTATATAGTATATAATATATATATATATATAGATAGATTAGATAGATAGATAGATAGATAGATATATAGATAAAAGTAAAAAAAAAAATGGGTTCTGCCAAGAAAAACACAAACAAGATGGTGAGCAATGTTGACTTACAAATCAATATTAACTGTTATAGACATGAATTCAATAGCATGCAATATTGCCTCAGTAACTTGGAAAAATCGCAAACAAAATTTAATGAGGGAAAAAACAAGTTGATGTCAATGATGAAGCAAATACTACAGAGAGACCTCAATATCAACGAGAATATCGAAAAACTCAATGAACATGGTGAGCATATTAAAAAACTAATAGAGAAGGTAGACACGTTGATCTTACAATCTTCTCCCTATCAAGAGCCAATGGACATCCCACAAAAATAAAGTGAACTTGAGCAACAAAAGCAACCCAAAATACACTTTTCAGGTAGCTAGTAACAAATTAGAATTCCAAATAGAAACCATCATCGAATTAAAAATGAGTTACCAAAATAGGGTAGAAAAGACCATATAGGAGAAATTGTCTAAGTCAACAAAATGGATGGAATTTTTGGAGAAAATCCACCATTAGGTGAAAGAGAGAAGATAATGACTGCATCCAATGCCTTAGAGGGCGAAGCATATGATTGGTTCCTCTGGTGGAAAAAAAAAGTGTGACGTTCATTATTGTCATTGGTAAGGATTCACTACAACACTATTAAAGAGATTTCATGATGAAGATGATAATGAAATATATAACAAATCTATACATTGTTTAGAGAAATTTTCGGCGAAAATTTCTATGTGATTTCGCCGAAAATTTCTCTAAACAATGTTATGGATCACAGAAGCCTAAATTCCTAAATCTATACATCCTAAGCATAAAGGGACTATAAGTTATTACACCCATGAATGGGAAGTGTTAGTAATACGTTTGAACAAATTCACAAACGAATAGATTTTGAAGATGTATATATGTGGACTAAAGGATTATATTCATGCATAATTGAAACTATGCAAGCCAAGCACTATTAAACAGTATAGATAAGTTGCAAAACTAATTGAACAAAATAACAAGTTCAACATGCCATCATTCACCAAGGAAGAAATGTTTGTTATGACACATACGCATTTACAAGAAATGATATACTTATGAAGTTGAGGAGTCAAACACTTCAAGTAATGAGTGAGAGAAAAGGATAAAGAAGAAAAACAACTATCAAAGGTGTGGACAAGATTGGACACGAGGACATAGATGTGAATACATGTCCTTACACTACTATAAAACATTAGATGGAAGGCAGGTAGAAGTAAGAAATCCTGATGAAGACATCACTATAACATATAATGCAAATTTATACCCTAAGAAACATCATAAAAAGCATCACTAGTTGCAATCTCACGTGTCGAGCAAAATCAGGATGAAAAAAGCAAATTTTTAAAAGACCAAAAACAACAAGTGACTACAAAGTGCGTTCCACCTTTGAAAGTAGAGAACCCACTCTCCAAAAAGGAAGAACATTAATCTTACAACACCACCGACAAACATGATGAGGAGATTACAACTTAAAACCCTAAAACCTAAAAGGAATCCAAGAGACAAAAATGTCAATATACTTGTAGATTTTGGCAATACTCATAATTGTATAAATGATAGATATTGCTAAACAGCTTAATCTTTCTATGTACCCAATCAAGGATTTAACCATGAAAATCATTGTTGTTGGGTTTTGTTATATTCTTTCCACATAGTTAACAGGGGGTTTGAGGGGTACCTGTAACCCCACTTTATGGGGTCTGGGGCAGCGCCCCGGAAAATTTTGGTTTTGGGCCCTATGTTAGGTTGGGTGGACCCACCTATGGTTTTGTGCATGATTTTCGCACATGTTTTTTGGACACGATGGTTTTCGGTCCATAGTTTTGGACGCGATGGTTTTCGGTCCATGGTATTGGATGCTTCGGCATGTATAAATATGTATTATAAGATTGAAAGGAACATATGAAAAATCAAACTGGTAGTCCCGGTTTTGGGATCTAGTGGGAAATCTCTGATACGTGTTTTATGTGTTATGCTCTTGCATTTTTATTTTTCCTGTGATTTAGAATTTGTATGCAGGTAATTTCGGTACGGGGTTAAAACCTACATTTGGTATCGAAGCTGTTTTGGCTTCAAGGGGACGCCTTTGTTACTGAGGGGCTTCACTCGGGCCTGTGGTAGACCCTGTTCAGTGGGAGATCTGCGAGATCGATTCTGGTGGTGAAAGAAGATGGCAGGTAGTGGAAAGATAGAGATTGAGAAGTTCAATGGTCAGAGTTTTGAGTTGTGGAAACTCAAGATGGAGGATCTGTTGGTGGATAAAGATCAGTGGATCGTGGTAGATCCGGGTACTAAACCAACGGGAGTGACCGATGAAGAATGGAAGAAGTTGGATCGGAAGGCAAAGAGAACAATACGATTTTGTTTCTCAGATTCAATATTGCTAAATATATCAGGGGAAGCTATGGTGAAGGCTCTGTGGGACAAGTTAGGGACTTTGTACCAATCTAAGTCTCTGGTGAATAAATTGTTCCTGCGGAAAAAACCGTATAACCTGAGGTTGAAAGATGGAGACACGGTGATAGAGCATCTGAATGCGTTTAACACTGTGGTAAGTCAATTATCATCTGTTGATATTAAAATTTCAGATGAAGATAAGTGCATCAGTTTGTTGTGTTCTCTACCAGATTCATGGGACAGTCTAGTTATTGCAACAGGTAGCAATGCAACTGCTCTGTAGTTTGATGAAATAGTCTCAGCCTTACTGATGGAGGAGATGAGATGGAAAAATATGGAGAGCCAGAATGGTGATGCCTTGTCTGTACGAGGACGGTCCCAGAACAGAAACAAAAATAAGTCATAGAGTGGGAGATCTAAATCTAGAGGGAGATCTAAATCTCCAGGAAAACCTGTAAAGGTGGTTTGCTGGAAATGTGGAAAGGACGGGCACTTCAGAAGGGAGTGTAAATCTAAAGCTCTTGATAAAGGAAAGGGATCTGATGATGGTCCTTCTGCAGAGGTGAAAACCACCTCAGATGAAGGTGGGGATGTGTACTTGGCTTTTTCAAGTACACATGTAGATCA
>APFE031143545.1:65336-83342 GCA_000404065.3 Pinus taeda | reverse complement strand
AAAAAAAAAAAAAAATGTTTACCATAACTCTCATTTATTTATATTTTTATTAATTTACCATATCATTCATAAATACAAAGTGACTTATGGAGTAAATATAAAAAAATGTTTTATTTGTTTACCATACCTCTCGCTTATTTATATTTTTATTAATTTACCGTACCTCTTTCACAAATATGGTATTTGGCCCATAGGATTCACTTAAATAAAACCTCTTTCTTGAGCCTTCATAAATATATCCTCCTCTTGGAACAGGACTCGTCCCTCAGGGTTATCAATATGGGCAACAGGATCCTAACCGCCAATTATCATTTATTGCAAATTTGGATTTACCGGACCTATCTACGTTAACAAATGATCCTATTTATTATTTACCGTATTGGTCGATAATCCCTATAAAGTTGTCATGTGATATTCCTAAATTTGAAGGTAAGTCAGGAGAAGAACCATCAAATCATGTTATGAGTTATCATCTTTGGTGTGCGTCGAACACATTAATCGATGATTCTATTAGATTACGACTTTTTCAATGAACCTTAATTGGTTCGGTGACCAAATGGTATGTAGAATTTTTGTGAGCCTCTTTCAATACATTTAACGCCCTTACTACGACTTTTTTGACACATTTTCAGTTACCCATTCGCTATGATAATGGAACTAAACTTTTAACCTCTTTAAAACAGTCAACGTCTACATATATTTCAGATCACATTCATAAATGGAGATGAAGACGTCATTTGGTTAAAGTTTATATCCCATACCATATTTTGGTCGAATGGTTCATACAATCTCTTTTGACAATGATTATTGAGGATGTTTCCAATAGCGGCATCGTAATCGAGGAGCAAGTTATTGCTCTTACCCAATACTTGGATATTTTTTATACTTAGTCTGGCACTTTGTATGAAAAGATCCCAGATTTGCCTCTTCCAGGTCAAACCAACCCAACACCTATATGATCACATCTCGCTGATGGTATGATTGGTTTTGTGAGCCAAAAATCTAAGAATAAAAAGAAGAATTCTAAGAAAACTCATAGTTTGGCTTTATTTGATTCACCCGAAGAAGATCCTTCTCCTGAAATTACTTCTAAAATAAACATCGTAGAATCATCTACTGGAAAAAATAAGCAAAATGGAGATAAGAAAAAAGGAAAAGGAAAATATAAACAAGACACTTATCCAAAGGTGAAATCAAACAAGAATGAACCATTTGATGAAAAGAATAAATCTCGTTAACCTTGTCTAATTTGTGATGAAGATCATTACACTAAGGAGTGCCCTCATCGCGTTGAAGTTTCTAAATTCATTAAAGGTTCACCCACCCCAGTTGTTTTGAAGGACCCTTTCCCTCCTCAAGAAAATAAAATGGTTTCTCAGAACCAATATTCCAACTCCACATGGTAGATATCATGATGATGTCTTCTCAAGTTATGGTTATGGTAGCAACGAGATCTAAAAATTATGGATCAAAACGTCCTATCGAAGATGGAGATGATTCTAGTTCACCTAGTAAAACCTCCACACCTACTCCTCCTAATTTTGAACCATTATACATTGAAACACCTAATCTTGGTATGGTAATTCGCCCACCCCCCAAGGGTGTTCTTCGAAATTCATCATTTAACCCTCATGTTAGGGATGCTCAGAATTACATCATTTTTGAAGATTTGGCTATGTCACCTTCGACAATATCGGCTCTTGAAGTGTTGCAGACTTGTCCAGCACAAAGGAAATTACTTTATCAACCATTGGAGCAATAGATCTCTAGGACTCTCATTTAAATATTTTTTTATCTCGAAAATCATGTACCGTGACTCCCACATCAACTGGATTTTCAAATGTCGGTCCATGTCAAAAATAGAAGGGTTTTCTAGAGAGTAATTGACGAAGGAGCATCTACATGTATTATATCCATTTTTTGTTGGAAAGATTTAGGCTCTCCAACAATCAATCAATCTCCCACGAATTTGAAAGCCTTTGATGGAAGAGGTTTTCTCCCTTTTGGAATTTTAAATGATTTACCTATAGAAATAGAAGGTAAAATAGTTGTAGTTGAAGTTGAGGTTGTTGATGCTCAGGTTGACTATAACCTTTTACTTGGTCGAAGTTTGACTTATGCCATCTCGGTAGTGGTCTTGTCATTTTTTCAAATGAAAATGTTTCCTCACAAAGGAAAATTTGTGAAAGTAGACCAATTGTTCTATTACACTTCAAACCCTAATTCTATTAGTCGTATTCCTTTGGATGGAAAATTGACTACTCTATATGAGGAAGTTAGTGTCGGTCTTCTTAAAGTCTCATATTTAATGGGAACTTTTGCATTCCCTCCACCAAATCCTCCTCATAATGTTTCCCAGATTAATATGATTGCATCAAGCACTTTTGGATCTTCGAATCCTTAGAAAGTGTCTTTAGATTCAGAATTAACCTTATACGGTAGTGAGATGCCTCTTAGTCCTTTTGATTGGCTTATCAAGTAGTCCAAACTTTTTCCAACCCATCAACCCCTAAAAATGATCGAATCAATAAAATCATCAATGAATATTCTCATTTGTCACGTGTGGAAACAATTTCAATGCATGGTCCTTTTGATAAATAATTTTTAACTGATGAAGGTATTATGGAAGTAATGACTTTGGACGAAATTCCATGGGACGATCATCATCATCACTCATATTTCCTACCCTGTCTTAACAAAATTGAGAATAATTTTTCATCTATGTTATTATCAGAGATTATTATTGATCCTCAATGTCCCATAGCCATCCTTTCTTCTAATTCTAAGAATAATTTAGGAAACATATAGGCAACAGTACCAATAGACATCTCGGTGAAACAAGGAATCACTGATAATATTCATATAGGAGCTTCTTGTTTTTTAGAAGAGATTCATACATATAAAGCCCTATTTTAGGAATTTCGTGAGATTTTTGCCTCTTCTTACAAAGAAATGTTAGGAATCAACCCTAGTATTGTAATACATGAAATTAAGACTTACCTGGATGCCAAGCCTGTAAGGAAAAGATTGCGTCTGGTGCATCCACGAAAAGCTTGCACTATAAAAACTGAGGTTGAGAAACTACTAAAGGCAAGATTCATTTACCCTATTCCTTTAATTGATTGGGTATCAAGTATTGTACCTGTTAATAAAAAGCAAGGAACATTCGAGTATGTGTTGATTACACAAACATTAGTAAAGCTTGTCCCAAAGACAATTATCTAACCCCGTATATCGATAAAACTATTGATGATTGCACTGGAAATGAGATTTTCTCTTTCATGGATGGCTTTTCTAGTTACAATCAAACAAACATACTCCCTGTCGATCAATGTAAAATTGCATTTATTTGTCAATGGGGGACCTTTGCCTATCGTAAACTCGCATTTGGCTTGAAAAATGCTAGCGCAAATTTTCAACGAGTAATGTCTTATGCATTTCATGATATCATATATATTTTTCAACTCTATTTAGATGACCTTCCAACTCATTTAATGAAAAGGAAGGATCACCCATTGCATTTGAAATCAATTTTCATTCGATGCAGGCACTACAATATCAGTTTGAATCCGCACAAATGCGTTTTTTGTGTACAATATGGTCGACTTATAGGATTCATAGTCTCGAAAGAAGGCATTCGTGTCGATCCCCTTAAGGTAAAGGCAATTTTGAATTTGCATGCTCCTTCTAGTTTAACCCAACTCCAGAGTTTGCAAGGGAAAGCAAACTTTTTGCGTAGATTCATCCATAACTATGTTGAACTAACCTAGGGTTTTACCCAACTATTGAAGAAGGGAATTCCATTTATTTGGGATGAGCTTGCTCAAAAATATTTTGATGCATTAAAAAATGTGTTGACTAACACACCGTTGTTGCATCCACCTGATTATCATCAGGATTACTTTTTGTACCTAGCTGCATTTGATGCCACCATAGGCATGGTGTTAGTTCAAGAATATGACTCCAGTAGTGAACATGTGATATATTATCTGAGTAGGAATCTCACTAAAACTGAGATCAAATGCACACATGTGGAGAAGCTAGCTTTGGCAGTTGTTCAAGTTGTTCAACGTTTTTGTCACTATATTCTTTTGTGAAAAAAACTGTCATTTCGAATTGCAACCCTATGATGTATATTATTCCCAAGCAATTGCTAGGGGGGGAATATTCCAAATGGATGGTGATTTTACAAGAATTTTATTTGGAGTTCAAAAGATCTAAATCAAAGAATTCTTTGGTTTTCGCTAAATTGTTGTGTGACTTTCCCCATACTGATGCAAAACTTGTTTCAGAAGATTTTCTTGTTGATGAATCTCTCTTTCTGATCAGTACGTCTGATATATGGTATGGAGATATCATTATATATCTTCAAACCCCGACTTTTAGGCCTAAATTAACTCAATCTCATCCTCGTCGAATCTGGTACCAATCCCAGCAATATAATATTGTTGGTGACACTCTTTAACGTCACAGTGTTGATTCTATCTTTTGGCATTGTTTAACTTACCAAGAGGCTGAAAAAGCATTAAATGATTTCCATTCTGGAGCATGTGGTGGTCATATGTCTAGATATGCCACTGCCCAAAATATATTGCGCGCTGGTTATTTTTTGCCTTCCATGTTTAAAGATTGCATAATTGTAATCAGAACATGCCATAATTTCCAAGTCTACGATCTAATATGCGAGTGCCTCTAGCTCCTCTTCACCCTATTATAGTTGTCGGTCCTTTTGCGAAATGGGGCATAGATTTCGTCACATGTAACCCTCACTTGGTTGGGGGGTATGGGTATATTATCCTTGCAATTGATTATTTTACAAAATGGGCCGAAGCAAAGCCTACATATAAAGACGACGATGAAACTGCAACAATTTTCATTTTCAATCATGTGAATGCTCGATTCAGTGTCCCACAAGCTATAGTTGCAGACATGTTGATGGTGTTGGACCTGCCAACATTCAAGGGATCTCCCTGGTATGAAGTACCAATTATACCTCACACCATTTGGTGTAGGAGTCCCATCCGATACGATGACTGAGTTGCCTTTATCTTAAAGATATGCCTTAGCTCTTGCTTGTCAACACGTGAAAGTGGTTTGCTTCCTCTTTTAACAGCGAGGTTCATGTGCTTGGTGAGTTCTAGTGTTACTTGTGTCAAGGTCCGTTCACCACGGAGAGGTAGCGTGGAAGTGAGTCTCCAGACAAAAGGGAAAAATACCCAACTCTGTCAGAGACACACAACACAACAGAACATGGACAGCTTCCAGAGGAGTAGTCCACATGGATGCGAGAACACACAAGAGAAGATAGCACGTACAACACCCAACGAAGCATTTTGCGCAAGTGCGACAGTCGTTATAACAAGTTTATGGGAAATTTTTTGTCTGATGTCCGGTGAGGCAACCCATGCAAGTAGGACAACATTAACACTCATACAACATATTTTCGTAAATATGTGTATTAGAGCAACCGAAAGAGTTCAATTGTTTAACACAGGTTAAAGCAACATGCATTACAAGTGTTCAAGATTAGTCTCACAAACAGTTACAATACATGTGTGAAAATGTGTTGGCCTATTATCAGGCTTCTGAATTAAGCGAAAGTTCCAACACACATTGGTACATCATACATCACTAACCCCGTGAAAGGGGTGTTGGAGCCACTGCTTGCTCCTCAAAGAAAAGAATATAGACTCTCAAGGCTATGTGGGAGGATTCAAGGTGAAAAGTATTTTGCATGTACAAATATGGGACATTTATAGCCAAGGGTAAAACTGGCCCTTGTGATTGTTTGACTTCCCTCACCACTGTTTGACTTTCATAACTTTTCAGATTACATGTGGGTCTCTAGGACTTCCACGTTACATTACATTGATTTACAACAATATGGCCCACAATAGTGATGTCACTGACATGACTCATGACACGACTCGACATGACAGTGCTGGTATGTTCATGCTACTGTTGGTGTCCATGTCGAGCTGCAGTGTTGTTGATTGATGGATGTCCTCTTGGTGTATCATAGCTTCACCTCCGCATGGCAAGGTGTGTGGAGTCTTCGATGGTCTTGGTGTTCGCTTGATGTTGCATGTGCACGTCACTCTTTTGCTTATTCTTTGGCATGCTTCACATGTTCATCCGTTCGTGAAAAAATATCCTCACATGTTCGTCCATTCACGAAAAAAAATCCTCACATGCATCATCCATTTGCGAGAAAATCTCCTCACATGCATCATCCGTTCGCAAGAAAATGTCCTCACATGCATCGTTCATTTGTTTGTTCGCGAACAAATCTCCTTGCATGTGCTCTCCTTGTTCATCTTGTCCGTCATCATGTCATGTCGTATCCATGTACCTGTATATGCAATCACTCATGATGAGATGACATCAAATCCATAAACCTCCTAGTCTACCATGATGCATTATCATTTGCTTTCGGTTGCAGGTGACCGAGAAAGAGGACAAGGCTACGAAACTGTGCAAGGCATATTTGAAGCTAGTATAAGGGCTCCTAGCACTATTGGTGAAAATTGCGCAGAAGTCACTGGGAGACTAAGATGGATAATTCAAATCAGTAGTGACTGTCACAGGATCTAGCTTAGCTAGTGGGCAGATCTGTGCAAATTTTTGGAGGAAGCAATGTAGGCAACAAAGAGGCTTGGCAGCAAAAACTGCACAATTCCCCTGAGGAGCTGGTAGCAGGCTGTAGGAAGATTGTTTGGGAAAAATGCACATTTTTTCAGGGGGCTAGTAGCGGGCTGCAAGAGTGTTGTTGGTGACAACTGCACAAATGTTGGGATGCTAGATGTTGGACATCCCATCACAGTTTTTGAGCTGAGCGGGATGTTGGGCTGCTGGACATCACATCGCAGTTTTTAAGTTGAGCGAGATGTCGGGCAGTTGGGTGACTGCTCATGAAAACTACATAGTTTTCTGAGTGAACAGCAAGTGGGCTGTCTGGGTGACTGGCTGGAAAAACTATTATAGTCAATTTTACCCTTGGCTATAAATAACCCTCATTTGTACATGTAAAATACTTTTCATCTTGGCTTCTCCTACATAGCCTTGAGAGTTTGTAGTCTTTTCTTTGAGGAGCGAGCAGTGGCTCCAACACCCCTTTCATGAGGTTAGTGATGTATGGTATACCAATGTGTCTTGGAACTTTCGCTTAATTCAGAAGCCTGATAACATGCCAACACATTTTCACACAGGTATTGTAACTGTTTTTGAGACTAATCTTTAACCCTTGTAATGCATGTTGATTTAACCTGTGTTAAACAATTGAACCCTTTTAGTTGCTCTAATACATATATTTATGAAAATACGGTGTATGAGTGCTAACGTTGTCCTACCCAAATGGGTGGCCTCACCGAACATCAGACATAAACTTGTTATAACGACTATCGCACACACGTGGACTACTCCGCTGAGTGTTGTACATGCTATCTTCTCTTGTGTGTTGTGACCACTGCATCAGTGCGGACTACTCCTCCAGAAGCTGTACATGTCATGTTGTGTTATGTGTCTCTGGTAGAGTTGGGACTTTTTCCCTTTTGACTGAAGACTCACTTCCACCCTCCCTCTCCACATTGAAAGGACCTTGACACAAGTAACACTAGCACTCACAAAGCACGTGAACCTCATTGTTCAAATATGAAGCAGATCACTATCACGTGCTGAAAAGAAAGAGCTAAGGAATATCTTTAAGATAATGGCAACCGGGACATCGTACCGGATGGGACTCCTACACCAAATAGTGTGAGGTCTAGTTGGGACTTCATACCGAGGAGATCCCCTGAATGTTAGCAGGTCCAACACCGTTGACATTTTGGTGCTAGAAGGAGGGCCAGATGACAATATGAGTCCTCACAATCTATGTTGAATCTTCGCACATCTATCATGGAGTTTCTTATAGTTCACCCTCTGAAATGTATGTCCAATGGACATATCTTTCACGTCAAGCGGGAGTTCTAGGATGACTTGTCACAAATTATGTATGATGGTGAAGGCAAAGTGGCCTAGCCTGAGCACTTAGATGACTTCCATGCACTCATGGAGAGCGTGGAAATTTTTAATGAAACAGAGGTCTGTTCGTTGCTCGCACACACACATCGTGACCACCCATTGTGATGGTTTCATAAACTACCTCATAACTTCATGCACTCATTCAAGTAGTTCAGTGATCTAGTTGAATTTGTTTTTCACCAGTTTAATCCTGAAGCACTTGATAAAAAAATTGTTAAAACAACGGAAGGCCCCACATGAATCGCCTATGGATTTTTTGCAACACTTCCATCTATTCATGTTTGAAGATCTGAAAAGTTAGATGAAATTCGAATACCTCATGGACAGATTTGAATATTTCTTTACCAAATCACTCTTTCCCAAGATGAAGTTGAAGTTCAAACCCCGCTCGGCATACTTTGGTGATGTATTTGTGCAATCACAAGTGGACACAGTCATTGTCTCAAGTGATTTTCCGCCTTCCCCTCATCGAATAGCTCAACCACCGCAGATTGATGTGGGCGAACATGCACACACATCTACTCAATTGTCATATCCTCCCACCCTCACTACTCTCAATATCTATGTAAATTTGGTTGGGAAGCCCATGGGTTGTCATACACACTTGTTACCTTAACCTTCGTCTTTGCATTCTGTTGATACTCTAGATTGCACTGTATTGTGCTCTTCCATTCCAGACTATACACCTATTGTGAATGAGGATCAAGCCATCGATGGAGTTGATGTTGCACAACCAACCTGTGTTGTCATTCATGAAGAGTATGACAGAGCATCTGAGCATGAACCCCCAGTGAAGGATGACCTCCTTCTGTCCATCCCTCCTCCACCTTTTCCTAACATCGTTTGCGATTTTGTTATCCCTGATTATCTTTGTGTTAATCCATCCATGGATGCATCTACTTTCGATCATTCGCAGAACACACCTGATGTTAGTCCATCATTTGATAATGGAGAGGAAAAAACATTCATTAAAAATCCACTTGATCTTTCATCTACTTTTTCCGAAAATGCATAGGGTGAACATTCTTACTTCTCAACTACCCCTCTGTATGATTCATCAAATCATGAGGATGCCGACAAACATCCTAAATTTTTTATCATGGTTGTCATGATCTTTGTACTTCTTCATCTGATCATGATGTTGATTCACTCGTTGTTAATCTGTCTAAGCCATTGGTCTCTGATGATTTATCTATTAACGAACTGGAAACCCCACAGGCTGTCGAGGCACTTCAGCCTAAGTTGATGGTTATGTCAGGCCATCACTGTCTTGAGGTTAGTTCCACTTCTGATCATAAAATTTGTGAAACACCCAAAGGTCCTCATCACTCATCTGTATGCACTAAATATCAATCCCACACACAGATTTCGCTTCCTCCATCGAAATCACATGATCCCATCGCTTGCGCACTGGAGGAATCATTCACAACAAACACACTTGCAAGGTGTAAGTTGTCTCTTTTTCTCATGTTTGCTTGTCTGCCATAGTCAAGAGAGTGCATATGTTTATCATCTGTATGTAGTGTGTCACAACACCATGGCAAGTCCACAGAGGGTTTGTCTTTCACTTTCACTCTTTTCTTTTATGTGGACGTGTTTAAACTTGAAGTGTGTTGGTCTTCACTATTATATATTTTATGTTTGTTGGTTCACTTAACTGCGTTTCTCGCGAACCATGCCTTCACCAACATGGGCCAGCCAATGTGTTGATGACTGCATTGGAAATATCACTTCACGTAAGTAGGCCCATGCACTGTTAGCGTAGGAGTAGGAGTAGTTTTTGTTTTCCTCCTTGTCCTTGTTTTCTAGTTTGCTTGTTTGTCTGCTTGCTGACCTGGTTTGGTTTGTTTGCTTGCTTGTTGTCTTGTTTTCTTTACTTACTATTTTTGTTTCATTTTGTTTTGTTTGCTTATTTTCATGTTATTTTTAGTTTTGTAAATAAGTGTTTCCCTCTACTAAGTTCTGGATTTTGAATGAGTATGTGGCTAAGATCCAAAGAGTCTTGTGACACTACAGCACTTGGCCAGTCCTATGTCCGTCTTCTCTGTGCTTGGTTATAACCTTCAGTTGATGAAGTTTTAATAGAAAATACGAATCATCTGTAAGGGAAGCTTGGGTCCAACCATGAACCTATGTCCACACTAAGAAACCCCATGCATGTACTTCTTCTTTGTGTGTTCAAGATCATCCAACTAGTAGAAACGGAGAAGGGGAAAATTTAAACGAGAAAACCCATTTCAAAGGCATTACATGCTTCTCTAAAGGAACAACCTCTTTTTCTCTCAATAATTCAGGATCCCTCTTCCTATGGTGTAGGTAAATTCTCAGTGCGGACACAAGCAATTCCTCTAGCTCGAGAGAGCGGGTCTCGCCACAAACAAACAATCTATGGAAAACTTCCTTAAGCTAGAATCAAATAAGAGGGCCTACATCTTATAACGTTATTCCGCATGGTGATGATCCTGCTTTCTTACTATAGCTACCTTTCGTTTCCTTCCTTTGAATACCTGAAACAAGCAAACAAACAACAACAACAAATGTGATAGCATACAAATTGCATTCAGCCTACTTAACAGGTTAAGGAAAATTAAGCCATCAAACGTAAGATAACACTTCAATATAGGAAATCAATCAATAGTTGTATTCATATAAATTTAGAAAGAGATTACAACCAATGCCTTGACATTGCTGGTCTCCTCTGACATATCCGGGTTCCCACACTTCTGCTAACATCTCATGGATAGCCCCAATAATGGAAATTTTAAGTCTTCTTCCCTTTAGTCTCAAACAAAACCAAACACACTATTCTCCCTCAAACATAAACTAGAGAGCTACAATTTATAGATGTCTTGCTAATTTTTCAAGCTCCAAAAAAACTAAGACTGAAACTAGTGTATCTTTTTAAAGGAGAGGTTTATATAGCTTGGATGGACGGGAGATGGTTCCTCCTATCATGGAAGAAGGCCTTATCTCTTGGATTGGTTACATCCTAATAGGGGAAAGGAGCCCAAACTAACTACCTCAACTCCATCCAGACCAACCATTTACCAAGCTTCTGTTACGAAGCTTCTAGACCTGGAAGCTTCGACTCCATATTTAAAAAACTTGCCAAAAGGGGACCGGCACGATTGAGAAAAGGCTCAATACCATCGTACGGTGCTAGTCCTAGTTTTAATCACTACAAATCGGCATGAGGAGGAAACTGGTCATTAGCGTCGGTCTTGTAAACTAGGGTAAAAGGAAGATTCTTGGGAAATTATGCAAAAGGGAACTATTCTTCTCATTAAGAGGGACATAATAGGAGTTTCTTCATAATGGGAAAGCATGTAGGGTTCACTATAGAGGTCCTCCAAGATTGTGGAATAGGGAGTACAGGTACAGTGACAAAATGTTGTGCAACGGATGCCCCCTAAAGCATGAAGGCCAAACTAGAGTGAGGGGTGAAATGCTTTACAAGTATATGTGGGGAACTAGAGTCTGTCATCGGAAAACCTGCAGGCAAGCATAGATACATATACATCACTAAAAACTCTAACAAATGATACATGAATTGTGTTATAGACGCAGCCATCCAGAGAATGGTCATATAAATGGATCCAAGGCATGGCCACAGCCATCCAATAGAGAGGATCATATTGAAACCAAGGTATGGTAGCAGCCATCCAATAATGAGAAGGATCACACATAAAAACTCATGGTATGGTCACAGCCATCCATCTGAAAGAGACATGTATATCATCATGATCATGTCACATCGCCTTGCAACCTCGACTTGTGTAATCTGACCCTAGGGTCTTGCGCTCCAAAATGACCCGATCAAAGTACAAATCATAACATGTGAATGAATGTGTTGAAGTCGTACATGCTAGAAAATCGCTTGATTACTAGTCAATGATGTGAACCCTTAACAAGCGTGAGAGAAACTATCAATAATGACAATGGATCTCAAGGTACTAGCAGCACAGTTCACGAAATGTGAATAAAGGAACTGAAGTCAAACACCCGTGAAATCACCCGATCGAAAGCCAATGATGTGAACTTGTAGTCGACTGCGAAGAAATTTCCATTAGGGTGTGCAAGATCGAAGGTACTGGAAGGGAGTCTCTCGGCTAGCTTCCTGAATAATGAGTTGAAGTCGACAGGAAGCGACCGTGTCGAAGGAGGGCCATGATGTATCCCACATCATCAACACGAGACAAAGGGATGCAATGATTTCAGATGATATAGAGAATCAGGAGTAAGTGTAACTGCAAAAGGACTAACTCTTGAACATATCGGCGACACGACTCTAGAGTTTGGAAGCTTTTAGATCCATAAGATCGGTGGTCATGATGATGTGGCAAAGATCAAATGCAAGGCAAAATGAACAGCCCAACCTAGGAATTTCAATGATGAAAAGGAGGATATCCCAACCTGACACGAAGCAGAAAGTGTCATGTTCAAGAGTGCATTGCCGACACAACTGATAGAATTTCCAATTTTCCCCCACCATTTCTGGCAGGTACCCCAATTATTTTTTATCGCGAGCTTGAAGGGGATAGCATGTGCTTCCATGTAAGTTCATCCTTCGGACGAATCTAACTTAATAATTTTAATGAGCCCTAGGAATGAGAAGCTCATGTCCGTCATGGTGACGAATCCAATGTCGTTTAATGTTTTAACGAGTCCGACAAAGGTGTAAGTTGGTATCTTTTTCATGTTTAGAGACTCTGAAAAAGACATGGAAAATCAAACTCCACATGGTCCTTTTTCGTACATTTGTGTCTCTCGAGCCCGAAAAGGTAGAAAATGATACTTGAGAGAAATGCTTGAACATTTCATTCAAGGAGTACCTTTTTTGTAAATAGTTTATCCCAACCCGAAAAAGGGGTAAACATATACCAGGTAAATGACGTTTCACAACCTTTAATGAGTTCAAAATGACAAGAACTCGACAATCTTTTCATTTTTAAAGAGTCAGAAAAGAGCTTAAAAGTGTACCCCCATTTGTATTCTCTTTTACAAGTCAAAAAGGTAAAAATACTCAACTATCTTTTCTTTTGAGTTTTACGAGTCAAGAAAAGAGCTTAAACGTGACTCCAGTACCATCATCAGTAATCCGGCACCTGTCGCTACACAAAAGGTAAATGCATTATCCAATTTTTGAGGCAAAATAGGTTTAAAAATACTTTTAAAACCCTAATATTTCATGAAAAATTAATAAAAGGAGGAAAAAGTAATTAATTTTTACCATTTTACCATTTTACCTTGTGTGGAGAATTTTTCACTCATTTGTGCCCTAGATTTTTAGGAGCATATTGTAGGAGATCCGGGAGGCCATTCGATGATTTTTCAGTTGCAGGTAAGAGCCAAGACCTTAAGCTTCACTTTAATGCTCATTTTTCCTATTTTTAACTACTTTTTGGATTTCTAGAAGAGGATTTAGCAAAAAAAAATCGCCCTCAGTCGACGCGATTTCTAGGCACACAATCGCGCTGATCGAGGGTTATTATGTTAGATCCCTATACTACTAATGTAACCCCTTATGGTTATTAGTGCAACCCCATTATTATATTGTTGTTCCCATGTAGTCCCCACATTGTTATTATTGTGCCCCATAGAAGCCCACTATTGTTATTATTGTGCCCTTACATTATTATTGTTATGTTGGCTCTGATTATATTATGACCCCTTAGACTCCTATATATAGAAAGGAGGTGTTGTCATTTATATCTTCCAAGAATTATTCATTTGTGTAATGTAAAGGAGGTTTCCCCCTCAAAGAGGCTTATCTTGAAGGCGTTGATCTCTCTTTTCTATCTTTTTGTGAGCTGGTTTCATAACATTTGTTTTCAGAGCTTTGGATTCTAGGGTTTCGTTGCTCCAAACAGGCCTTCGTGACATTTTTGCTATACCTTTTTTTTGCGATGTTTCAAAATATAAATAAAAAACCCATTTGAAACTAAATAGTTCTGAACATCGAGTCCAAATTTCCGATCTTGTCTCGCTATATTTTCAGAGATTTGATCTGAGGAAGTTAGGGTTTTTGCAAGCTCCAAAATTCAATATCAAACATATCATCGTGGAAGTTTCGCTATAATTTCTTTTCTACGAAGGTTCAAAATCTGAAATTAAAACCCATTTGAGTCGAAGTCGTGGGGAAGCTCGAGCTCGAATTTCAGATCTTTTTTCACTATATTCTCATATATACATTCCAAGACATTTAGGGTTTCTACAGGCTCCCGAATTACATCCCAAACAAGTAACCGGGGAAAATCGTCATAATTGTCTCTCTAAACATCAAATATAAATTTCATAAGAAGTTACAGAAAGAGGATGTACTATAGTTTTCGGTGTATCGTTTTTAGATCCGAATGTTGAAACAGTGACACGTGGCACTTCATACAAGTTCGCTTTTCTAAAAATGTATATAATCAGGTCATCTTGGGAGACTGTGCATAACTCTTTGTTGAAGAATACAATTTCGATCAGACTGGTGGCATTGGGAACAGGACGCAGAGGGCTACAGCAGGTCACAATTTCAAAACTGAGAGATCCGAAATTACAGAGCTACAATTGTTTCAAGATCGAGCTCCTAAAATCAAGAAAAGGTGATATGAAGAAGTTTGATGGCAAGGATCCAGTAAATTGGATACTACAGATGGATCAATATTTTGATCTACATGAGGTGAAACTATTACAAAAGGTATGTATTGCATCTTTATATTTAGAACCGAAACAACTTTTATGGTATGAAGGGCTTTGTTCTCGTAAACCACTTGTCACATGGTCAATTTTCATAGAGGAAATGATAGCACATTATCAGGATACAAAGAGAAACACCTTCTTTAGCCAATTGATAAATCTCAAACAAAAGGGTTCAATGGCAGAGCACATTGAGGACTTTCAAAAATTGAATATAAGGGTAAATGATATTGCAGAGAAGAAAAGGATTGATCTCTTCGTAGGGAATTTAAAGGATAACATTCAACATGAGGTTTGTCTTTGGGAACCTGATTCATTCGAGAAGGCATTCAAGTTGGCAAGAAAAATTGAAAGCGGAATTATGGAAACAAGAAATCCCACCACTCACAACTATAAATATGGAAGTGTTTTTGCTCCGAGCCTTCCAAAACCTACAAGTTTTACACCACCACAATTGGAAGAAAATAGAGAAAAAGGGCTTTGTTACAATTGTGATAGCAAATACACTAAAGGTCATAAGTGTGTTGAGAAGAAATTATTTTACATAGATTGTGAAGAGGAGGAAGAAAAGGATCAAGAAACATCAAAAGAAGAGGATATACACCATGAACCAACCCTAGAGAAACAAGAAATGAATCTGACCATATCTTGTAAAGCATTGACAAGAATTACCACTCCTCAAACTCTCAATATAAAAGGACATATCAAGAAGAAAAAGGTTCAAGAAGTGAAAGATCACATTAAGAAAGAAGAAATGAATCTGACCATATCTTGAAATGCATTGGCCGGAATTACCACTCATCAAACTATCAAGATAGAAGGACATGTCAAGAAGAAAAAGGTAATAGTGTTGATTGATTCGGGCAGTACCCATAATTTTATTCATTGTAAGATAGCCAAGGAATTGAATTGCTTCCTATATCCAGCACCAAAGTGTCAAGTGATGGTTGCAAGTGGAGGAAACATAAATTGCTATGTAAAGTGCCATAATATAAAGCTATCCAAGGGAGAATATGTATTGAATAGCCCAATAATTTCCATTCCAATGGGTGGTGTTGATGTTGTACTAGGAGTCCAATGGCTACAATCCTTAGGTACAATATCTTTTAATTCAAGAACTTTTCATGAAATTTTCTTCAGGAGGAAAGGAAGTTGAATTAAGGGGTATCACAGGGAAACAGGGAAATATAATTAGCTCTAACAGAATGACAAAGCTTCTAAAGAAAGAAAAACAAGGTGTAATTGCACAATTATGTTCGCTAGAGGTTCCCACATCGAAATCATTTATTTCTCCAGATCTCCAAAAAGTCTTGGACAATCATTCCAATGTATTTGAGACTCCCAAAGGTATCCCACCTATTCGTGATCATGATCACTCTATTCATTTGATTCTAGGAACTGTTCCTCCAAACATCGGGCCTTACAGATATCCCCATGCCCAAAAGAGTGAAAATGAATGTATGGTTACATAAATGCTAGAGACTATATAATTCAACCTAGTCAAAGTTCTTTCTCTGCTCCAGTAGTATTGATACACAAGAAGGATGGGTCATGGTGCATGTGTCTAGATTATGGAGAGCTCAACAAACTCACTATTAAAGATAAATTTCCCATTACTTTCATTGATGAATTATTCGATGAATTGCATGGTTTTATTTACTTCACCAAGTTGGATCTTCATTCAGGATATCATCAAAAAAGAATGAAGATTGAAGACATTCCAAAAACAACATTATTGAAGAAAGATGCATTTTCATGGACTCCAGAAGAAACAAAGGCCTTTGATAATCTTAAAGAGGCAATGTGCCATAATGTAAAGGAGGTTGCTCCCTCGAAGAGGCTTATTTTGAAGACGTTGATCTCACTTTTCTATCTTTTTGTGAGCTGATTTTGTAGAAATTTTGAATAATTTAACACATATTCAATGGAGATTATCCTGATCATGTACTATTGCGGAAAACATACACAATACATAAGCTCCTCTACGTTGATCATCAATATAGCGGCATCAATAACAATAAAACATCAAGAGCATTCACACATTAACACAGTATGTATCCCGGGGAAAGAATCTCACTAAAAACCCCAACTATCTGTATATTAATGATTGAGTCATGTAACATTACACAGCATAATACTTCTCACAAGTATCTCCACCTCTGTTACACACATTACAGCTCAGATCTGATCTCCAAATCTCTTCCACTGCTTGCCTGCCTCTTCTGCGCAATCCTGCATGAGAATACTGATGAATGAATGAAGCAAACTTGTATTTCCCTTGGAGAACCACGCAATCCTCATTGGAAATACTCAATCCCTCTGATTGTGCAAATCATCATGCACAACTATAGTCACAACTGATAGCAATCTGATCCTCTAACACCTTTCCCTGCTGAACTGAACATGCACTGACATGCAACTGAGTTAACTGATGTATTCATTAGTTGTATTATGAGTTAATAACTTGTGAATTAATTAATAACAAATTCACCCAACTCATCTCTAGTCTATTTTCCAGTTAGACTAAATACAACCAGTTTAACAAAGCTAAACTGAACACAACTCCATCAACTGCACCTCCAGTCCACTAAACTCAACTCACTTGAGTTCTAACTGAAGTCCTGCATGCAAATATTAGTCACCCCATAGGTAACCACGTATTTCCTTCTGGGATCTGCATGTACCACATCCGTAGCTCATCCTGAAGTGCTCCAAGAGAATAAGACAAAGTTTATAGTCTAAATATTATTATGAGCTAATAATAATTGACTGTTCTATATTTAGACTGAGCAGTCACTCCACTGTGATCTAAAAATAGAAGTCCATCTATTTTTCCCAAATTGATCAATCATCCATAAACAACAACCTGCAATCCATAGACATGATCCATATGTCTAAAAATAGACATAGTCTAAAAATAGACTTGCGCCAAAAATAGCCTGCGGGCCCACTTAGTGAAGGCGACTCTTTTCACTAAGCTCCATCATCTTGTTGCAATCTAAACAAGCATTTCTTGTTGAACACTTTTCAACACTCCCTCTCAACAAGAAAGGCTTCCTCTCAAAGCCGATCCTGTAACTCTAGAATGTTCTGCATGCAACACATCTGGCCGGTCCACTTGCTCTATCATCAAAGTATCTGACTGCTATTGCCTCTGTCGACTATCATGAAATACAGGATTAGCCTAGAGTTTAATGCAACTCTGGTTATCACAGTAAATCACAGTAGGATCCAAATGAGAACTGAACAAACCAACTAGGATCTTCCTCATCCATATAGCCTCGCATGCAGCCAAACTTG
>APFE031143545.1:27182-55216 GCA_000404065.3 Pinus taeda | reverse complement strand
TATAGTCACAACTGATAGCAATGTGATTCTCTAACACCTGTCCCTGCTGAACTGAACATGGACTGACATGCAACTGAGTTAACTGATGTATTCATTAGTTGTATTATGAGTTAATAACTTGTGAATTAATTAATAACTAATTCACCCAACTCATCTCTAGTCTATTCGCCAGTTAGACTAAATACAACCAGTTTAACAAAGCTAAACTGAAAACAACTCCATCAACTGCACCTCCAGTCCACTAAACTCAACTCACTTGAGTTCTAACTGAAGTCCTGCATGCAAATATTAGTCATCCCATAGGTAACCACGTATTTCCTTCTGGGATCTGGATGTACCACATCCGTAGCTCATCCTGAAGTGCTCCAAGAGAATAAGACAAAGTTTATAGTCTAAATATTATTATGAGCTAATAATATTTGACTGTTCTATATTTAGACTGAGCAGTCACTCCGGTGTGGTCTAAAAATAGAAGTCCATCTATTTTTTCCAACTTGATCAATCATCCATAAACAGCAACCTGCAATCCATAGACATGATCCATATGTCTAAAAATAGACATAGTCTAAAAATAGACTTGCGCCAAAAATAGCCTGCGGGCCCACTTAGTGAAGGCGACTCTTTTCACTAAGCTCCATCATCTTGTTCCAATCTCAATAGATTTCATAACATATTAACACTGCCAAGCGTTCCTTCAGTGCTACTGTTTTTAAAACAATCACGTCGGCACCGTGAACACAAAATTTTCAATCTTTTTCCCAATTTCTCTGATTTGATCCAAATTTCTCTAGTCAAGAATGATTATTGACTTGATTTTATGGTTTTTGCAGGGAAAACATCGCGAAAAATGGTTGATTGGAGGGAACATGAGCATGAGGACATTGATACAAAGGAAATGGAAAATCCACATTTCTTGAATACCCTAAGGAACTGTGGGCTCGTCAAATTCTTCCTCACACCAGGTCTTTGGGCTCAACCCGAGTTGCTGCAGTATTTGATCAGTCTCTGGGATGTCAACCGAGAAGTTTTTATGATCCAGGACCAAGAACTGGAGTTGGAAACTTCCGACATTTATTTCATCACAAGACTGTCCCGAAGAGGGGAACCAGTCAATTTGTATGGGTCCAGGCCTATTGGAGCAAGCGTGAAGATGTTTCCCGCAAAACACTGCCCGGAAGCACTAAAATCAAAGAGCGGTAAGATAGAGATCATGAGTGTTCAGGATCTTGTGCTGAAAGTGTTGTTGTTGACCATCAACATAGTGGTTGGGGCTCAAGCACAGCATGAGTCCAACAAGTCAGAGTTTCAGTATGCTATTGATTGTACGGTGTTCACTATCTTCAACTGGGCAGAAGCCATGAAGGTAAACATGAAGTGTCAGATATCAAAAACCAAGGCGGGAAACTTGAAGCAGTTATGTTATGGTTCCATTCTAGTGACCTTCTTTCTAGAGCAGGTCCTGCTATTTCACTACCAGTTTGCTGAGGTGGAACCACCATTGCCACGAGACTCACAGATGCTTTGCTGGAGTGAATTGATGCCTAAGATTACCAGGGGACAACATATGTCATATAAGCCTGCCTTCTTCTCGTGGCTATGGCGACAACTGATCGTAGTAGAGGATTGGCCCTATAGCGGTACCGACTTTTGCGGTGATCTAGATATGCCACTCCGAGAGGGAGAAGATTATGATAATGGAGGTAAAAACAAACAATTTTAATTTTTTGAATTTTTATTGTTTTTGAAATACATGCATTCATGACATTTCAATTTTGTAAATTCAAATCAGGGACCAGAGCCTCCTGCCAAGATGTCCCCGATTGCCAAGCGCATCGCTCGACAGTTTGATATCGCTCCTTATCAGGAAGGACGCGATAATGATGAGGAGATCACGAAGAACCTCGAGGGATTGACCCATGGTATCCCAAAGTATGCCTGGATGGGTGACATCCCACGCGAGTATTAGAGGCACATAGTGGGGGGTATCAGGCCTGATCCACCGACTGCTGACTCATGTAGTACGAGCAGTTACATACTACCATGAGCACCATGCCGAGTAGTTCATAGGTCTAGTATTCTACATCTTTTAGGCCTGCGAGCCATAGATGTATTTGAACACACATACTATTTTTTGGGTTTTGATGTATGACAAACATTATCGACACACACATATATATATGCTATATTTCCTTGCTTACTATGGTACAAATGTTTTGTTTTTTATTTTTCACACGTTTCACAAATGTTTATCCAACACATTATTAGCTAATGCATCTGTCAATGTAGTCATATGCATAGGAATATGATGACATGTAATGTAATCAAAATTTCTCTTCAATAGACGAATACACAAATACATTCTCAATATCTGAGGGTTTCTGACGGAATATTTCCCATTGAGTTGAAGAACAACAAGTTGTGAATCAAGGTTGAAAACCAATTCCGGGATGTCAAGAGCGATAGCTTCTGAGAACATTCGATAACTGCTCTATACTCAGGAATGTTATTAGTTTTTTGACCTAAACGAATACCTTGAAGATCAATCAACTCACCATGGGGGTCATAAATGGCCCATGCCGCAAATGATAGATTTTGGGTATTACGGCAAGCACCATCAGCGAAACCAATGTGAGGAGACACAAACATCTACAAAGCAAGTGAAAACATAATAAGCAAGAAAGTTGCTTGCAAAACAACACACCAAAGCACACAGCAAAAAAATGAATAACACACTATTGTATAAAAGTAGCCATGCAAGATGACCTAGGCATAGTACTTTTTAAGATAAAGCCCATTACAGGGCTTGTCTAAGGGATTTCCCTCATAATCAATTAGCTCATAGGCCCCTATTTGTAACACACATTTAACAATGTAGGGCCCATGCCACATGGGTTCGAACTTAACTACCCCCAGCTTATCATTAGCCTGATCATACAGAAGAACCAACTTGCCCTTAGAAAAAGCTCAACGAGAGACAGATTGATCAAAATGGGACTTGACCCGCTTTTTCTGTGCTTCGATGACCAAAGTAGCAAGATAGCGAGTCTCATCCAGTCATTCTAAATACAAGAGGTACTCTTCCTAAGGTGAGGTCTCGGGGAGAAGTTCGACAGCCAGCTTAAGTGAGGGAATTTCACACTCAATCAGTAAAGTTGCTTCCAGGTTGTAGACTAGTTGGAACGGTGTGAATCCAATTGTGTCCTTGGTCGAGCTTCAGTAGGCCCATAGAGATGAAAAGAGCATGAGATGCCAATTTGACTTTTGCATCCCAATGGTGTGTTGAAGCATCGTAACCAAGACTTTGTTCACAACTTCAACTTGGCCATTGGCCTGAGGGTAATACGGGGTTGAGTCATTGTGGTGCAAACCAAATGTAGGAGTTAGCTCAGCCATCCTGTAATCTCAAAAATGGAACCCATGGTCGGTGAAAATGGCCTCAGGCACTCCAAACTTCGAAATAACATGATTGAATAGAAATTGATTCGTTGTTTTACCATCCGCAAAGTATGTAGGCATCGCCTCGACCCATTTGGTGAAATAATCCACATCAACGATAATATAACTGTGCCCCCTATTCGAATGAGGGTTACATGTCATATAGTTGATGCCCCGTTTGGCAAAAGGACCAACAGTAATAACAGGGTGTAGGCGAACAGGTGGGGCACACACTTTTAGCAGATAAATTTGGCACTCGTGCCACTTGCAAACAGCAAGGATGCAATCCTGGAAGATAGAGGACCAAAAATAACCAGCGCAAAGGATTTTTTGAGCAGTAGCATATCTAGATAGATGACCACCATAGGTGCCAGAATGGCAGTTATTCAAGACTCTCTTAGCCTCCTCGAGGGTGAGACAGTGGCGAAAAATTGAATCGACACTGAAGCAGTATAAAGTATCTCTAATGATACGGTAAGGTTGGGATTGATGCCAAATGCATCGGCGATCATCCTTGGTCAATGCAAATGGAAGGTGGATGTATGGAGATACACAATGATATTACCGTACCAGAGGTCGAGAGTTCTAATCAGGAAAAGAGTCTCATGTGGAAGCTACTCATCAGCACCAGCAGGAAGAGAAGCAAATGGAAGGGAGCAAATCAACTTAATGAAGACCAATGATTTCTTAGATTTGGTAGTAGTGAACGCCAAATCGAATTCTTGGAGGATGAAAAACCACTTAAAATACTTGCCCCCCAGCAACTGACGAGTCAAGATGTAGGTCATGGGGTTGCATTCGGAAATCACAATGGTAGTGTGGAGGAGTATGTAATGTCGAAAGCGTTGAACAACCTGTACGGCAGCCAAAGCCAATGTCTCGACATGAGCATAACACGTCTTGGTGTCGAGGCTACAACTGAGGTAGTAAATAACATGTTCATTGCCTTCATCTTCGTTATGTGCCAGCACCATAGCAATGGTACTAGAGGTTGTAGCTAGATAAAGGAGCTAATCACGATGATAGTTCAAAGGGTGGAGCAAAGGAGCATTTATGAGAAAAACTTGTAGGTCATCAAAATACTTTTGGGTAGCCTCATCCCAAACAAATTTGGTTCCTTGCTTGAGCAACCGGGTGAACCCTGAAGCTAGCTCAGCATAGTTTTGTACGAAACGATGGAGGAAATTTGCCTTTCCCTGCAAACTATGAATTTGATGCAATGAAAATGGAGGGGGTAAATTAACAATGGCCTCAAATTTAAGAGGAAGAAGTCGAATTCCTTCTTTCGAAATGGTAAAGTCGAGGAGTCATCCGGATTCGACGCAGAAGACACATTTATGTGGATTCAGCCAAATGTTGTAGTGTCTACAGCGAGGAAATATTTTCCGAAGATGATGAGGGTGATCATGGCGTTTACGAGAATGAGTGGGGAGATCATCCAAGTAAGGTTGAACAATGTTTCAAATGTCATGGAATGCATAAGACATCACTCTCTAAAATGTAGCCCTAGCATTCTTGAGGCCAAAAGGGAGCTTTTTATATGCGAAGGTCCCCTACGGACAAATAAAGGTTGTTTTATCTTGATTAGTTGGTGCAATGTTTATCTAGTTGTAACCAGAAAAGCTGTCAGTAAAGGAAAAGAATATACTCCAAGCACATTCATCAACGATCTGGTCAATGAAGGGAGTGGGGTAATTATCCTTTGGACAGGCACGATTGAGATCACGGTAATCGATGCAAATATGAATAGTGCCTTGTTTCTTTGTCACCTGTACAATATTCGACACCTAATATGTAAGAGGGATTGGATAAATAAATCTAGCTTTCAGAAGTTTTTCAACTTCACCCTTGATGGCGGCTGCTTTTCTAGGGTGCATTGGATGAAGCTGTTGGCGAATGAGATTCACATGAGGGTAAGTCAGAATCTCATGCACGACTATACTTGGGTCAATGTCGAACATTTCTTCATATGACCATGCAAAAACATCCCACAACTCTTCAAACACAGAGTATAAAGCTTGATCTCATTTGGAGAACAACTTACCCCGATATGGACATTTTCAATGACACCAAGCTTAACAGAAATATCAATTGGAATTATTTGGGTAATGTTACCCATGTTCCCTTCTGACCAAACTTCATGTGTCATGATCGGCATCTAAAGTGGTAGGGTTGGGAACTGAGAAGAGAACTTCTCGAGACAAGTAGACATGACCATTGGGCCAGGAAACAATGAGGAATGATGATGAGTATCGTTCCAAGGTACTTCCTCCAGAGACATAACTTCCATGATACTATCATGAGAAAGAAAAGTCTCAGCTAAGGGGTCGGGAGATTCTAAAGAACCAAGCCACGGGGATTGAGAATACGCATCGAGAGATGTTCTTGAAATAGGATGATCAGAGGATACCGAAGGTGAAGCTAAAACAATCTCCACATAATTAATTTCGATAGGACTTAGTGGCATAACCTCGCCCCATGTATCAACAAGATCTAGTGAGGGAATGACCCAAGCATCAGACTTGACCAAGATCATGTTGACAGAGGCAACATGACGAGGTGGGAGTGGAAAAATACCCATCAAGGAAGGATCTTTAAATATTCCTACCCCCATACTCTCATAAGGAGCATCGGTGTCATCTGATCCAGTCACTACACATGTTTGGAAGAAGATTTTGTTGGCGATGCCTTTCTTCTTACCTTTAGAGGATTTGTCCGCTGCGATAGACTAGATAGCGTGAACCTCTGAGGTTTTACCAGGGCCAGATGAATTGCAAGAGGAATCATTGGAAGCAGTGTTGGAGACTGACTTCTGTTTGGAAGAAGATTTTGCAGGGGTCTGAGTCACTGAACCAATTAGTCCATCAACAGGAGGTGTATCTGGAGACTTATATGTCGTCAGATCAAATGATGGTCTGGGTGCATGGGGTAACATATCATATCAGGTGCCAGATTGTGAATAGACGAGGTCTAGTATTGGGCACTTGTGATGGCTTGTTCCTTAGTGACGCATATACCCATAGAAATGTCCTCAGAAATTTTGCTAACGAATGATTTGGTGAACCACTCGGTCAACAATTGATCAGCAATCTCAAACTTAATCAGGTGACACCTATGTCTCCATTCATGGAGGTGATCAGAGATGTGGGTCGCAATGTCTTGCTTGAGTGACATTAACATATGGGTGCCAGTTTCATAGTGAACCGGCAACAGGTAATGTGTGAGAAAGGACAAGGCGAGAGTGTTAAATTCATGATAGGTATTTCGAGGTAACTCAATATACCACTTGGCTGCAGCACCTGTAAGAGTTCACTGGAAAAGTTGAAGATAAATGGAATCATCAACATATGAACTCAAGGAGCAACAAAGGTGATACGTCATCACATGGGCTTGTGGATCCTCTTTCGCTTTTACTTCAAACTTTGAACAATCGCTCGGGATCTTGGATGGAACTGGAGGCCAGTATGGCGAATGAAGAATCAGATCATTCATGAGTCTAGACACATCTGGCAATTCCAGTGTAGCCAAGAACAGAAATTGGATATTGAAATGAATTTGAGGTCGATAAATGAACCCAACTAGGCGAACCCATCCCTACTGGTAAGAATTTTGTCCCAATAGTGGAGGGTTCTTTCCATACGGCATTTGATTTTTCCCCCACTCTAGGTTTCCTTGCCTGTAGGGAGGATTCTGACCTTGAAAGCCTTGAAACTGTCTGGCCATAGGCTGTTGATAAGCAACATACGGGTTAAAAGGTTATTGAGCCTGTTGGCCTTGGACATATGGATTTTGCACCTTATGTCCCTGAGCATAAGGGTTTTGAACCTGTTTCCCTTGGACAAAAGGGTTTTGAACCTATTGCCCTTAGACGTAAGGATTTTTCACTTCCTTCCCCTAAACATAAGGATTTTGGACCTGCTACCCTTGGACAAAAGGATGATGAACCTGTTGCCCTTGGACATAAGGATTTTCCACCTACTGCTGCAGGACTTGACCCTGACCTTGCCCTTGCAAAGGTTGACCATGTTGATATGAGTATAAGGGTTAATACTACTCGGGTTGACCTTGTTGCTACAAGGGCTGACCTTATGGCTGTAAAGGTTATCCCTGCGGCTATAGAGGTTGACCTTGCGAAGGCATAAGATGGGAGGATTGCGGCACATACTGCACTTGCGGCTACATGGTTTGCTGCAACAGTTGTGAGGGTTGCCCCTGCAGTTGTTGCAATTGTCCTTGTTGTGGCATTATATACCCTTGTTGCTACATGGATGGCCCTTGCTACAATGAAGGTTGAACAGTTCCCGGAGTGACACCTTGAAAGTTCCCAAACTGTATCTGGCCATATCCACCAAGTGCGGCAGATGACCTAGGCTGAACATAAGGTCTAGGCTGAGGGATGTAGGGTGGATTAACCATCTATTGTGAACCATATGGAACATAAGGAGGTTGGTACTGAATCTAAGCCATATTATGCTACTGGTACTGGATGTTAGTTAACCCAGATGGACCAACAAGGTTCGGTTGTTGGTACTGGACATTACTCGATCCAGCAGGACCAACAGCATTTAGAATGGCACCTGAAGAGGGATGGTTCATTCCAACCATGTGAACTTGTGATCCACTCACATTGGTTGTGCCAGACATCATATAAACATTCAGAATTTTCCTCCCAGGCGGTGGCACAACCTGCCCACTTATTGGAGGGATTGAAGAACTGACAGAGACATGACTCAAGACAGTCGATTGAACCGAACGTGTTACTTCGACTGAAGAAACAAGAGGATTCGAAACAGTGGGTTGTACCGGAATTGGAGTAACACTAGAATGCACCATCGGTTGGTAGGTTGGGTTCTGAATGAATGGACTTGAGGTAGGCATAGCGCTAGATGACCAGATAGGGTTGTGATATAGCGATGAGGCACTAGGCATACCAAAACCCAGCTGAGCTAAATTCACATAATTACGCGGTAACTCAGGATAAACATTGGTCGGAATACTTCCTCTGTAAGGGAAACCTTTAGGAGGGAAATGATATTCCTGCTCCCTGACTGTGCATGGAGTGGAAACCTCCGAGTGACCCGGAGATGAGACTGGTATTTTGCCTTCCAATTCCATGGGTGAAAACAGGCGACGACGGACTACCAAAGATGTTCGAGGGGATAATTCTAAAGGACTACCTGGCTGATCGTACAAACTATACGGATGTTGCAGTGATATCACAACAGGATCGAAAAAAGGATTCAAAGGATAAACAACCAGTCCAAGCTGACCTTTAGAAGTCGGTAGACTCTCAGGAGTCTGGATAGGATTATCTGAAGATTTCGGGCCAATGTCAAAAAGTGACCCAGTATCTAAGAGAGGGGGATGACAAGATGACAAAGGTTGAATGCCTGGAACAATTCCAAGTTCAACACATTGGTCCTTAAGTGACTACAACAATTTAGGAAAAGGCTCCTCAAACGATCTTTCAAACAGAGGAGAGGAAGAGGAACTAGGCAAACCTGATGGTTCAACCACAATGATTCTGTCTCAATTAACCAGAAGAGAGAGATTGATTCCAAGGCTTTAAAATGTATTTAAAGGTATACTCATGATGTGGTCAAGAAAAAGACTAACAAGAATGCTATATGATCGTGGGCAACAATTTTTTATGACGCAAAAACAAACTGGTGTTCCTTTATGTTTTAAGAGTCGAGAAAGAAGCAAAGGTGACTCTATCACTTTCAGTTTGAAACGAGCTCAAAAGGACAAGCGCTCAGATGATATTTTATATTTATGGAGTCAAAATATAAAAATGACTACTCAGGATGATCTAGGCAAAAAGGATTACCATGTTACCTTGAACTGCAGAATACCTCCCGGCGAACTGTGAAGTACAGGCCAGCAATCTCCCTGAATGTTGTGTTCGGTGTATCACGTTTACAAGGTGGCAGACTTGGCTTCCTATGGATAAAGGATTGCATCCTAGTGTGGTATCCCTTTATATAAGTGATGGTACGAGGAGCACAAGTCCGTACTAGTGATGTCTAGTGCTGAAACCAATGACAGTTGTTAGGTTTAAAGACGTCGGAACACATCTCTAGCCTAGACCTTATAAATGTGATCATTAGGTTTCAAATGTGCCTTACGTTAATTGAATACATTTTAAGGTGATCCAGGTGGATGTTGGTGGCCACTCACCTATCCCACTTGGACCTCGACAACTGTCTCTTTCTATTTTTCAGTTTCCGTAATTGTAGCACAATTTACTATTTTTAGCATTTTTTCGGGTGTTGAACTTCCGAAGCCATTTTGAGGCCCTAAATAACGTTTTTGGGGAAATCTGGGAACAACATGGGTCCATGGACTGATGTTGCTCTTCCCAAAGTTGTAGTGCTTCAATATATTATTCTAACGAGCTATTGTACGCGTCAAATGGAGATAGTATGCCAAAGTTACAACCCTAGGAAATTGATGTACCAATTTACCCAAACGAGGCCCACAGTTTGGCGTTTCATCTTCTACGGTTATGTTTTTCGATGTTAAGGGTTTTCCATTGTTTATCAACAATAAATTGGCCTTTACGCCTCATTGTAACACATTTCAGAGGCATGTAGCCGCCACATCTCTTCTTAGAGATAAGCTACCATCGCCCTAGCTAGTTTATTTCCATTTCTGTCTGTAAGCATATTCAGTAATTTACATTAATGAAATGAAGCATTATTTCCACTGCATCTCTGTGTTTATGGTTATTTCTATAATTTATTGTGTTCCTATCTAAATCTAGATCAGTGTTATCAGAGCAGTCTGCTCTTTCTTTGTTTTTCTTTGCATGTGCCCAATGAGGCCTGGATATAAGGAGTTAGGGCTTGAACTGGTCGAAGATTGCAAGACCAACCTCCCAAATCTCAACGATCTCCCATGGCAGATGAAAAGAAAGATGAGGGGGTAGGAGACCTATCAAAATCTTTCTCGGAGAAACCCTCGAGCAACAAAGGAATACGATGATGGACAACTTTGCCCAAATCCTTCAGCAGCTACCCAGAGGCGATGCATTGGCTTCCAACAACTACTCTAGAAACGCCACACCCTTTAAAGTATAAGTTAATTTTGAAATCCCCATATTCGAGGGTGAGATAGACACAGATGCCGTAGATAAATGGTTAAATCTACTAGATGGGTATTTTTCTATTCATGATTTTTCCAGTCGGCAAAAGATTATTTTCGCTCTTCTCAAAGCAGCCCCCCACATCAAGGACTGGTGGGAACCTACTACGAGTAGATGGATGAAAGTACGGGCTCACTATTTTCAGCCGCACCCACTTGGAATTCATTACAGGATGCCATTAAGGAGCAACATTACCCTGTCAGAAGCTATGAGGACAAATACATAAAGTGGACCACGCTGTGAGAGGGAAGGGACCAAGATGCACCGGAGTTCACAAACATTTTTCATACCCTTCGCACATAGTTGGGTATCAAGGACTCCGAGCTACATTTGGTACTAAAATACCATGGTTTCCTACACAGATACATCCAAGAAGAGATGGAGTTCCTAAACATATCCTCGCTCAGCACGGCGTATCGATACGCTGTCAAAATCGAGCAGAAGTTCAAACAAAAGAAGCGAGACTTTGGATCTGCAAATTTGAAGTAAGGGAAAGGCTTCCCCAAATCGCAGAACCAAGGACAAAGCCAAGACGGCGCAACCCAAGACAACTCATCGAAGCCACAAGAAAAGAAAAACACCACAAAGCCAAAGGACACAAAAAAGTAGTGTGAGTTCCATAAGAGCCCCACTCACAACACAAGTGAGTGTCGGACCAAGCAGTCGTTGGTGGCTGAGTTGAAGGCTTCAGAATCAGATGCATGTTCTACCCTGAGTTAGAACCTGACAAGGGGAATGGCAAAGGGAAGTAGATCATTGACATGGAGCCCAACGCCGCTGTTGCCACCGTCAAGATCCAAAAGAATGAGCCCCAAGATCCAAATGACGGGGAATGTATTTTCCACTCACAGATGTGGGTGAAGGGTTCACTGCTGCAATTCATTGTTGATAGTGGTAGCCAAAAGAACTTCATTTCAGCAGAGGTCGTTTAGTGGTTGGGCCTACCGACTACACCACACCCGCAACCGTACAGTATCGGGTGGCTTCACCAAAGACAAGTTCTCCGAGTTCACCAACAGTTGTGCCTTCCCTACAGCATCAAACCCTTCACAGATGAGGTATTGTGTGATGTTGCACCTATGGATGTTTGTGATGTATTATTATTCCAACCATACTTGTGGAGGCGACACGCTGTGTATGAGTCAAGGCCCCGTGATGTTATTATCACTTTGGGTAATTCATTATACGAGATACCGGAGGTAGCCCCACCTACCGCCACCTCTTTGATCTTTGTTAAGAAATGCAGCAAGATCGTCTCCCGGACTAGGAAATTCATTTTCTATCTGGTTCGCTCCCAAAGTAAGGGGAATATCGTAGCCACATCCATGACCCCCGCAAAGGGTTCCTCCATGCAGTAGCAGCAGCAAAGGGATACGGTCATGACATAACATAGGAACAACTTCTCCTCACCCATAGGGGTACCACACAAGTTTCAAGTGGGCAACAAAGTCTGGTCGCCTCAACAAAAAGAACACCTTACCAAAACCCATCAGAAGCCCAGACCACTTTGACATGGTCCTTACACCATTACCAAGGTTGTGGTAAACAATGCTTTGGAGCACAGCGTTCCCTCATTCCTTTACCTGCACCAAGTGTTCAATGTATACCACCCTTGACCATGCTTCCCACCATTACTGGACACATTTGAGATTACAAAACAGCTCACCAGGGACCAAGTTCAGCAAATGGAGGAACTCAACGCAATGGTGACCATTAATTCCTAAGGGGGGAGGAATGATCTAGGTGGATGTTGGTAGCCACCCACCTATCCCACTTGGACCCCCACAACTGTCTCTTTCAGTTTTTCAGTTTCCGTAATTGTAGCACAATTTACTATTTTTAGCAGTTTTTTGGGTCCTGAACTTCCGGAGCCGTTTTGAGGTCCTAAACGACGTTTTCTGGGAAATCTGGGAGAAACATGGGTCCATGGACCGATGATGCTCTTCCCAAAGTTGTAGTGCTTGGATATATATTTCTAACGAGCTATTGTACGCGTCAAACAGAGATCGTATGCCAAAGTTACGACCCCAGGAAATTGATGTACCAATTTACCCAAACAGGGCCCATAGTTTGGCGTTTCATCTTCTAGGGTTAGGTTTTTGGATGTTAGGGGTTTTCCATTGTTTCTCAACAATCAATAGGCCTTCGAGCCTCATTGTAACACAGTTCAGAGGCATGTAGCCGCCACATCTCTTCTCAGAGATAAGCTACCATCGCCTTAGCTGGTTTATTTCCATTTATGTTTCTAAGCATATTTCAATATTTTACATTAATGAAATGAAGCATTATTTCCACTGCATCTTTGTGTTTATGGTTATATCTATAATTTATTGCGTTCCTGTTTAAATCTGGAACATAAGGTTTATCTTGAAATTATGTCTCGGTTTTCAGGCCTTATCGATGTGACTCAAAAAACTCCTATATGCAGCTAAATGACACAAGACCATTTCAATTCGATGAATTGTTTACACTAATGAGAGTAGAAAACACACTCAATGCAACAAACAAGCACTTGAAAGCAAAATGACCTTTTCACTACTTTGCTTTTTGAAAACAAAATGATGAAAAACTCTTTCCAATTCCTATCTTTCCTATCAAACACACTTCAAGTAGTCCTTTCACTAGTAAAGAGAATTCATTTCTTTTCCAATGCAAATGAAGATGCAACTCTAGTCTTCAATGATGCTAGCTAATGTAACATATTGATTCAACAAACTAGAATTATGTATTTTTCAATGAAATGATAAAATGAATCTTTCACAAATACTACAATGAAAAATTTTCAATAAAATCAACCTGAAGCAAATTCAAAGCAAAAAAGAGAATTCCTTCCAAACTAATGATGCAAAGACTCAACCAAAAACAAGATGAGCAATGTGATCTATGCCCGAAAAGAGACGCTCAATCAACAAACGAAACTTTTCAAACCTGTTAAATGGAAATAAAAGCAACAAAAGGACTAACAAACGAAATGCAAGGAGAAACTTAACTAACAACTTGACTTGTTGAGCACACAAACAAGTGAATGGATGATGACCCAGATATCCTAAGGCTACAAACCATCCAAGGATTCAAGAAACCAAGTGAAGAAAAGGAAAACCAAACAAGCACATAAACCAAGCCAATGAAACTTTCCAGACAGGGATAACACAATCAAAACAAGCTAAGAGACAGAAATCAAAAGGACCAGACACATTGGTTATGATCTAGGGGAAACCCTGATCTTCACCTACAGGAATCGAAACGATTTCCTAACTGACAACAAGCACCAGAAGGGGGTTGGCACGACTGTTTTAAAGAAGCTCGTGCTGATCAGTGCAAATGTAAAAAAAATAAACGCATTGATCGAGGGTTCAAGGAAAAAAATAAAAAATTTCAAAGGCTAAAACCAGACTTTCCACTGTAAATTTCAGACTTAGAGCAATAAACCAGGCAAAGCAGAGAAAACTAAATAGAAATGGTGATACTAGAAAAGTTCACACAAAACCATAAAATGAAAATCAATTAAATAGAAGGATTGGCTCCCCAGTGGAGTTGCCAATTTGTGGTGCAGGTAAATTCTCAGTGCAGACACAATCAATTCCTCTATCCAAAGAGAGCAGGTCTAGCCACAAAAAAACAATCTATGGAAAACTTCCTTAAGCTAGAATCAAATAAGAGGGTTGACCTCTTAGAACGTTATTCCACTTGGTGATTATCCTGCTTTCTTACTCCAGCTACATTTCATTCCTTCCTTTGAATACCTTAAACAAGTAAACAAACAACAACGACAAACGTGATAGCATACAAATTGCATTTAGCCTACTTAACAGGTCAAGGAACATTAAGCCATCAAATATAAGATAACACTTCAATGTAGGAAATCAATCAATAGCTGTATTCATATAAATTCAGAAAGAGATTACAACCAATGCCTTGACGTTGCTGGTCTCCTCCGACATATTTGGGTTCCCACACTTCTACTAGCATCTCATGGATAGCCCAAACAATGGAAGTTTTAAGGCTTCTTCCCTTTAGTATCAAACCAAACCAAACACCCTATTCTCCCTCAAACATAAACTAGAGAGTTACAAGCTATATATGTCTTGCTGATTATTCAAGCTCCAAAAATAATAAGACTAAAACTTTTGTAGCTTTGTGAAAGGAGGGGTTTATATAGCTTGGATGGAGGAGATTTGGTTCCTCTTATTATGGGAGAAGGCCTTATCTCTTGAATTGGTTCCATCCTAATAGGGGAAAGGATCCCAAACTGACTTCCTCGGCCCCATCCAGCCCAGCCATTTACCAGACTTTCGTTATGAAGATTCTAGACCTAGAAGCTTGAACTCCATATTTAAAAAACTTGCCAAAAGAGGATAGTTGCAACTAAGAAAAGGCTCAGTAGCGTTGTACGACACTAGTCCTAGTTTTAATCTCTGTAAATCGGCACGAGGAGGAAATTGGTCATTAGCGTCAGTCTTGTAAACTGGGGCAAAAGGAATATTTTTAGGAAATGATGCAAAAGGGAATCATTCTACTCATGAAGAGGGACATAGTGGAAGTTTCTTCATTATGGAAAAGCATGTAGAGTTCATTATAGAGGTCCTCCAAGATCATGGAATGCGGAGTACAGGGACGATGACAAAATGTTGTGTAGCACTTCTGCCCAAAAATAAATAAGCTCCTATGCACAGTCCTCTTTAAAAAAATACAAAGGCGAAAGAAGAGAAAGGCTTCCTATGTAGAGAGGTGAAGCATGCAACTCCACCAGGGTACTAACTAGGCACGCTGGCAGTGGAGCAATGTGTGTGTTCCTACATAACTCTATCGGGGTACTGTCCAGGCATGCTCGCAGCAAAGAAACACCAAAGATGAAAACTTATATTCTGATTTTTTTTGTTTAACTCGCATCCAAACTACCCTTCCCGATTTCGAAACACTGTGATCAAGTTGAAACTTGTTGTTGTACTTGATTGAATTGGCGAAAGGTGAACCATGTCTCTCCGTCAACTAAATGGGGAGGCCAAAATAACCCGCACAGCGATTCAATACTCCCTGAAAGACCAATGCCCTGTGTTGTCAATGGAACAAAACAGAGCAGCTGGAGCTCAGCTAGTGTGTTGCCAAGTGTTGTAGCGGCTGCAACAGGACCATGGTAGCCATTTGCGTAACTTTATGATGACTGAATTATCAACACATCTTAGCCTATGCCATGATATCTCTACTCCTTATTATCCACAAGCCAATGGCCAAGTCAAAGCAGTCAATAAAGTTTTAACAAACATGATTAAACTGATAGTTCGTATTCATAAAGGAAACTGGCATACCATGCTTTTTCCAGCATTGTGGGAATACCGTACTACCACAAAAACATCTACGAGTTTTACTCCCTTCTAACTTGTTTATGGCTTGGAGGTAGTATTGTTAATTGAATTTGAAATCCCATGTTTGAAACTAGCCATCGAATTGACAAGCTACCTCTGCAGAGGAAGAGCATTTCTTACACTTAGCACGTTTAAATGAAACTCGTCGTGACGCTGCATTGGCTAACAAGGCTCATAAAAAATGATTCAAAGCTCAATTTGATCAAAATGTGAATCCTCGTTCATATGCAGAAGATGACCTAGTCTTAGTTTATGATCAAGTTCATGACAAGTTAGGTGCAAGAAAATTCGAGCCTGTGTGGCATGCTTACATTATAAAACACGTATTAGCTAAAGGAGCCTATGAGATAGTGGATTATGATGGTATTCCTTTAGGAAAGCCCATAAATGGTTTTTACCTAAAGAAATATTATGCATAAAATATTTTGTGGAGATTTGTAGATTATTCAGTAGTTTTTAGGTGTGTGAAATAACTTATATATTATAGTTTCCTGCTACTTCTCCTGCTTATCTTGTTTTGTGCTTGATTTGCAGATGTTGATGTTCCCTCAAACTTACGTTGGCTGAGTAGTACTCAGAATTTGTCTTCCGCGGCCTGTATTATTTGTTCACCCAATGATGAGTTACTCTGTATTCATGGAATATTCCTCGGTCAAACAACGAATGATATAGCAGAATATAGTGCAGTTATTGAACTATTATATGGCACCATCTCATTCGGTATTCAACGTTTGATCACTAGGTTATATTCGCAACTCGTAGTATTACATTTAAACAGTGTCTATACAATAAGAAGTTCATCAATGTTAAGAATGTTTTTACAGGTCCGTCTTTGGGAAAGGCAGTTTCATTACATTGAATATCAACACATTCCAAGAAGTTTGAACACATTAAATAATGCACTAGCTAATCATGTGTTAAATAGACATTTTTGACATTTATAAAGTAAAACAATATTTATCCACATATTGATCAAAGATAAGCTGGAATCAAAGTAGTAATCTTCATTAGTATGAATTTTGTATAAAAGTGTGTCATACAAAATATGTTATCCAAGGACATAAGGTCTTGTGGCCTTTATTATTTGAATATGCCGATACAAAAATCAAAATGTGACCTAAACAACTAAACATATAAGCATGATGATGCTCATGATAGCAAACTATGTCACGGGCAACACGTCGCAGCAATCGCCTAAGTGGTCCTGGAACTCCAATCACGTGTCGTTGGTACCAAAGAGGTATATCATATGTCCCAATCTCGAGGATGTCTAAAATCAACCTGTCTATATTCTGTTCCAACTCTGTTAATGCCTTCACTGCATCTGGGTTAGTTGTCGCAACTGCTATAGGCTTCTCACCTCACCTGCCAAAGCGTCTCAGCCCTGTTGGTCAATTTAGGCCCACATCTGCATATGCATTTTGGATAACTAGCCTTAGAAGACAACAAACACATAAAAATTTAAAAACATATCAAAATGAGAAATTCTTACCTAGGTCACCCCACTACACTCTTGCTGGAAGTGGGATATCATGGTCACCTATGTAATCCATCCCCGCATATGGGAAGTCCTCAATCAAATGATTTATTTACCCAACCAGTCAAAAAACTCAAGGGTATATTCACCAGCCCATCGCCTCCATGAGTGCCATAAGCGAGATCCATCTCAGCATATGTGAATCTTTTGGACCTCCCTTATTCGCTAAAATCTGTTGTGGCTGAAGGAGTGGAATCCTCTCTAGATAAAAAGAAACCAGAATGGCAACATAACCGAAGTGCTTCAGCTTTCCATTTTGAATCTAGTTAGTTGTCCTTTCATGCTCATGACCACTGCCTCACACCAATTAAATACCATGGATTCCCAACATTCCATAGCAGTCTGCATTTGCGCCTATGTGGCGAAATGAAGAGTTGAACTACCACACAATTTGCTAACAGTAAAAGCTATGGTCCTCACAGGTAGGATCCTAATGGTCTAGATGTCAATCCTACCATCCTTGAGTTGTGCACTCCCACAAAAATGTCGTAGGTACCCATCAGTAGTGTCTCCTCCTGTTCTTTGCCAAAATAAGGAAATATCGGCTCTTTTACGATAAATCCCAGTCGAGAAGTAGATGTCATCGGCATCAATGGTAACGTGATGATCTCTCATCACAGAGCATTGTTCCTGAACATTTCAAGTCAGTACCAACCATCTCATCAGATTTACTTGAGCTTTCATCTCAAGAATGAGCCAATATTTTAGAAGGCCACATGTTCTCAAAGCTGTAAAGTAGATGGATCTGCTAAAGTTACTAAATAATTGGTTTCATGTTCTATCTCCCTCCATTCCATTTTTGATAATCAATAGACCCGAAATAACATTTAAAAGGAGTTAAAATCAATCATGAAGCCAAATCGCTCATTTTTTGGGGTTTATTTTCTTTGTTTATTTTTTTGGGGTTTATTTTTTTGCCACTCTTACAAACATGGTGCAACTGTGTAGGTTTATGGAAATATTTCCGTGCAGGCCATGCTTTTCTGCGTGTAAAACATTATTGGCCTGCTCTAGCCCGATGGAGACGGTCCGCGCAGGGCCGAGGGAGGATTTTTTGACAAAATCTCTCCCCAAAAAATAAATTTAAAGCCTAAAATGAAAATTTGAATGGATGAAAAGATAGATCATGAGTAGATCCCTTACCTGGAGGAAACAATTCGTGATTTCATCCACTGGTTGGTTCAAAATCAGTCTCAAACGTTCAGCGGTAAAAAGCCCTTTTTCTCTGCTCTCAAATGGTAAAAATGCAAATGGTAAAAAATGAATTACTTTTTCAACTTTTATAGTTTTTCAGTAATTAAAATATTATTTTTTATGTTTGAGACCTTTAAAAGTGAAAATTTTATGTTTTTACCCTAATACTAAGTAGTTATGATGATTTATTGAGTTTTAAACGTGCAGAACATGTTACAACGTAAAAACAAATCATTTTGACTATCAACAGACTTTAATTACTTTTCAGTCTCTTAAAAAATTACGAAAAGTGAAACCATGGAGTCCTCTATGAGACCTTTTCAGACTCTTGAAATATGAAAAGAGCGTCAAGTACTTGATTGTTCGAACTCATAAAAGTAAATGAGTAACCGCCCACTCAGTATAAGTTTACCCTTTTTAAGAACTGAGCTAGGATTGTTTATGAAAAACATATAAGTTGGTCAAACATGGTCAATAAAGTTCTCTCTTGTATTACTTTATCCTTTTCCAGACTTGAGAGACTAAACATATGAAAAAGAACATGATGGACTTTACTTATGTTTTTCTTCTAACTCCCTAAAAATGAAAAACACCAAGCTTTACTTCCTTTGGGATCGTTAAAATTTTATGGTAAAATAACTTAATGAGTTTCCTTTTTGTGTCATTTTCAAACTCTTAAAAGAAAATGACATCGAGTTACTCCTTTACTGGACTCATAAAAATTAAACAGTATAGTACTCGTTAAGCATAACGATACTAAACCATTCCTTCTTAGGGTTCATTAAAATACTTTTATGGACTCATCCGAAGGATGAGCTTATAGGACAAGCATATGTTATCCTCCTCAAGCTTGTAAAAATAAAGAGGAACTTACCATGGTGGGGAGAAATTGGGAGAAGGTTTTCATTTTACATTTATCATAAAGGCAGTATGCCACTCTTGAACATGACACTTCGGCACATTTACGTCCGGGTTGGGAAATCCATTTGTCTTACAGTTAATCAAACCCCATTGAAATTCTTCAGTTGGTTTTGAGTATTATCGTTGATTCAAATGTTTCCAAGTCAATTTTCAGGTCGTCATGTGTTCAAGAGAAGTTAAACCTTAGTTCATGTTCCTTTGCAAATTTTAGCCTTCAATTGCATCGGTCATCCTTGAGTCGGTCCTTGCAAACAATTTTTCGAAACTTGACACTATGTTTCGTGTCATAATCTTTCCTGCGATGGGTCACTTCCTATCGACTTCATCTCATTATCTAGGAAGTTGATCTAGAAACCTTCAGTACCTTAAGGCATGCATGACTTAATGGTAGGCTTCTCTCCTTTGACGATAGGTTCTCATCATTAGCCTTCAATCTAATGATTCTATGAGTGTTCAACTTCAGATTACTTATTCGCACTTCATATATTGTACTAGAAGTACCTTGAGAACCCTTGTCATTATTAGTGGTTTCTCTCGCGCTTGTTAACAGTTCACATCATCGACTGGTAATCAAGTGATTTCTACCGTGTTCAACTTCGAGAGATTTACTCACATGGAGATTGATATTATAGATCGAGAAGATGAATATCAAGACCCTAGATCTAGTTTCGTCAATCTAGGTTGCGAGGAGTTTTATATTTATAATTATGTAGACAAAATCATAAATGGATGGTTGCATCCATACTGTGTCTACTATTGATATGATTCTGGAGTTTTTCCTTACTTATTCGTTGAGTTAGATTTACTCTAAGTATGGGAATGCCTACCTCAGTGATGATTATATATATACATTTGCATCATAATCCTTAAATGTTTCTTGCAACTTTCCTACCATTGTCTCTGATCCTATCTTTAGCATGATAAATCACTTCAATCTTTTAAAACTTATTATACAGACTTTGCACTTTAGGGGGAAATTTGTTACACATTATTTTGTCACCATGAAACTTGATGAATATTAACAGATTTCTCGCCATTCGTGAACATGTTTCATTGAACTCCCTTAGAGGTCAAACAACCAAAAATACCTTGAAGAATATGAGAACTTTGGGAAAAATAGCTTGTATACTTTGTCAAGTAAGACCTGCGGTCTTTTACCTAGAAGTTTTTGCGCATTCGTTGAACTTATCCCTGAGAACAACGTAGAACTACACTCTGTCTACCACCATGGACTGCGTAGGTGAATCAAAGAAAATAAAAAGTACATTCTAGAAACATAGTTGGTCGAATATATCCCAACTGAAAGCTTCCAGGTGATGCCTATTTGAGCCATAACCCTCAGATGATGGATGTTAATCCCTTTCCTCAAGGAACCCTAATCCCTTAATTAGAGGATATCACCCTCCTCTTTCGAATCTGCAACTTCTTCCTCTTGGCCTATAAAATGACTAGAGAGTAGAAGGTTTGAGGAGGCAAGAACTTAGAGAAGATAAACTTATGCTACTAGTTTGAGATTGGAAACCTTATCATATAAGGAGGATATTGGATGCACTTGGGAGGATACTCACTACATCAAGGCAAAGGTTGTGAGGCTCTTCCTTATCATTGATTAATATAAATGAATTATTTTCCCCATTGAATTGTCTTATCATAATGATGAATGATCTATAATTCTCTATATGTTCTAAGGCAAGTTCAATTCCTAATCTCCTTGATCATTAGGTTGAGTTTGTTTGAATTATTATTTTGAATATGATTTTGATCCTTCCTATGTTTATGGTTGTGGTTTTTATCAAGCATTGAAAAGCTTTATCGAGACACAACAAGGGATCTTCATCAGGCATTTCGCACAAGGTTATGAGGCTCATTTACCATCTTTTATATCCATAATTCAAATGAGATCAACTTAAGGAAAGAGTCATTTCAATTGTTTGTTTGTTTCTAGTTTTTGTCTAGGATCTAGGGAGATTGTTCTTGTCAGCAAGACGAATTTATCTACATAACATTCCCTTAAGCTCGGAAAAGGGTAAAATAATGCAAGAGAGAACTCTATTGACCATGATTTGTCAATGTATAGATTTTTTGTAAATAGTCTAATTTAGTCTGTAAAAGGGATAAACTTATATATATATATATATCTATATATATATATATAATATATATATATATTATATATATATATATATATATTTATATATATATATATAATATATATTATATATATATAATATATGATATGGTTCACGAACACCCTGGTCAACGGGTGGCGCTATGTCCATGGAAAAATCTGGGCTGATCGACCTCAAAGGGAATCTAGCCCCGTGACCCACTAGCAAGGCCTAACCCCAAGGATTTCGAGGAGATTGGACCCTGTGACCTCCAAATGGGACGGCACTGATTTTGACCAACTGAGCTAACCCTTGGGGCTTGGGATAAACTTATATTGAATAGACAGTTGTTAATTTACTTTTACGAGTTCTAACAATCAAGTACTCAATGATCTTTTCATTTCTAAGGAGTTTGAAAAGGGCATAAAGAGAACTCTTTTTGTTTTGCTTTTGCATAAGTTTAAATGAGTTCGAAAAAATGATAAAAAAAAATGTTATGTTTTGTGTAAATAACCTATGATGTGCACACTTGAACTCAAAAATCATATCATAGGTCAAAAACATAGTCAAAAACATCATAAATTTGGATTTTAAGGGCTAATGGGCAAAAAATAATATTTTAATAAGCATAGAAACTTATTAAAACCAAAAAAGTAAAAAGTTTTTTACCATTTGTGTTTTTTTTTACCCTTTGAGAGTGATAGAGATCATTTTTCACCAAGAACTTCATAGGCAAATTATGAGCAAACTGTTGGACGAAATCGCAATTCATCTTCTTCAGGTAAACCACCTCTTAGAGATCTTTGTTTTCATGGTTTTTATTTAGCATTTCATGTGGATTTGGATTTTTTGGGAGGGGTTTTCAAATTGAAAATTGCCCCCAATGTGCACAGTTCAACCATATCGGGCTTGCTCACATTGACCATATTTTTCACACTAAAAACTGCAATGTGCGCGGTTTCTAAGAAGATAATCGCACACATTCGCACTGTTAGGCACAGTCAGTTGTGCACAATGTTGAGGGCATAAAAAATAAAATAGAAAATGCCCAAATTTCTTGCAAATTTTCACCATGATTGTTTCTAATGATCTTTTATGTTTGTTTGTGTTGAAAATGCAACCAGATGATGGAGCTTAGTGAAAAGAAGTCGCCTTCACTAAGTGGGCCCGCAAGCTATTTTTAGCACAAAGTCTATTTTTAGACATATGGATCATGTTCTATGAGTTGAAGGATGCTATTTATGGATGATTGGTCATGTTGGTAAAAATAGATGGACCTCTATTTTTAGACATATGGGCGGAGTCTATTTTTAGACTGCCAGTCAAAAAATAGAACAGTCGAATATTATTAGCTCTTAATAATATTTGGACTATAAACATTATCTTATCCTCTTGCAGCACTTCAGTTCGAGCTACGGGTGTGGTACATGCAACTTCCAGAAGGAAATACACTTTTCCTATGGGTTAGTTGAGCTATTGCATGATGGACTTCAATTAGAACTCAAGTGATTGAGTTTGGTGGAGTTGATTGAGGAGTTGATGGACTTGTGTTCAATTTGACTTAGTTGAACTAGTTGTATTTAGTCTAACTAACAAATAAAATAGTGACGAGTGGTGTGAATTAATTATTAATTAATTCACTAATTATTAACTCATAAATTAACTAAAGAATACATCAGTTAACTCAGTGCATGTACAATTCAGTGGAGACAAGTGTTAGAGGTGGGTGAAAGGGTGAGACTACTATCAGTTGTGACTATAGTTGTGCATGAGATTTGCACAATCATTGATTGAGATTGCCAATGAGGATTGTACAGTACAAGCCAAGGGAATTCGAACTTGGATCTGATCTATTCTCAACTTGGATTGCGCAGTAGAGGCAGGAAAACAGTGGAGGAGATTTAAACCCATGACTTGTTCAGATCTTTGCTAGTTTGTGTGTAGCATGAGGAGTATTGTACTATGTATTGTTACATGTTCTCTATCATTAATGTACAGATAGTTCGGAGTTTTCAGCTGTATTCTTTCCCCATTACATACTGTGTTGATATGTGCGATTGATGTTTTTGTGCATGCGATTGTTTTTTTAATTTCGCAAATTGATGATCAATGGTAGAGGAGGTTATGTATTATGCATGCATTCTGCAAATAGTGTATAATCAGGATAATCTCTGTGAATAAGTGTTATAATATTCAAAATTTCTACAGTTTGCAGGGTTTTAAGCCACAAATATGGAGTGGAGAGAGCGTGAGCATGAAGAACAAGACATAGCCACTCTAAACCATCCAGAGACCATATAGAAATTGATAAATTGTGGCCTGTACAAATTCTTCACTATCCCGGGCATGAAGGCCCAACTAGACTTCCTAGAATGGATGGTGGGCAAGTGGAGTGTTCAAGAAGAATGATTCATAATTGGGGATCATAGGTTGCCTATTGATGTTGATGATATTTACCTTTTGTCTGGTCTTCCACGCCGCGGGGTGGAAATCTCTCTGTATAGGCATAGGTAAGGTGGCGAAACAAATGCCACCTATCTAATACAACATTGTATTGGAGGAGTTTTTCTCAAAGATGGGAGAATCGACATCAAAACCATAGCGAGGCTTCCTTTGAAAGATATTGGGTTCACTCTTGCACGACTACGTGGTAGTGCAACTCTTCATTTTCTCACAAAGGCTCAAATGCAAACCGTCGTAGAGTGTTTGCAACCTACTATATTCAATTGGAGCGAGGTTGTAGTTGCCAATACGAAGGGACAACTAACCAGGGTCAAAACAAGCAAACTCAAAAACTTTGGTTATGGTGCCTTTGTCATTGCATTTTCTCTGGAGCGGATTCCTCTTCTTGCTCCACAGGTAACTATAAATATAGGAGGACCATGTGACCCTCACATGTTGAAATGGGTTACATTGATGGTATGCCACAGAGGTGGCGATGGACCAATGAATTGGTACACTCCTGATTTCTACGGGTGGCTGGAAAATCAAATCATCATGATTGATGATTTTCCATACGCAAGGCATGGATTACATAGTTGATCCAAATATGTCATTGTCAGTTGGGATGCAGTGGGAACATAGTTATCGATCAAACGAGAAAATTACCGATTACTCTCTTTTTTTTGAGGTAGCAAAAAAAACACCTGATTTTGAAAAGTGGTTATTGAGAATAACCTTTTTTTTGCATATTTTTGACACTTTAAATTTTCTTATGTAACATTTTGTTTTAAAAGTTACTAATTTTCATGTTGATTTTGAAAAGTGTGGATGCAACATCAACCCAATTTTCTTAGAGGGATTATTTTTTACACTTTAATTTAATTTTTTTTATCAAGTATGAACATTTGCTTTAAAATGTTAGCGATTTTCATGCTAATTTTGAAAAGTGTTGATACAACATCAACCTTTTTTTTTAAGGGGTTATTTTTTACACTTTAAATTTTCAATCGTATTAAGTGTGGATAATTTTTTTAAAGTGTTGGTGATTTTCATGTTAGTAAAAAAAAAACATGACCAAAAATCAAATATATATATAAAATAAATAAATAAAACCCATTAAAAATATTATTCAAAAAACAAAATTTACTTGTAAATATAAATATAATAAAAAAATAAAAATAAAAAATAAAAAATATCAAATATTAATAAAAAATGGGGAAATAATTTCAAAAAAACAACAAAATCAAATTTTTTTAAAGTAAAAAGAAACAACATAATTTAAAATATATAATTAATAAAAATTTAAATTCAAAAGAAAAAATAAATAAACAAATTAAATTTAAAAAAATAAAAATAAAAAATTGGGCCCGCCCTACAGCCACCTGGGCAGAGGTTCAATTCTCGGAATCGACCTTCCTGCCTCAGGTGGCCACGAGGCCCGGCTGCTGGGAGGGTGGGGAGTTGCACTCATTTTTATTTTTTCAATTTAATTTTTTAATTTAATTTATTTTAATTTTGTTTTTTCGAATTCAAGCTTTTGTGATCCATTGCTTAATATATAAATTAGTTTTCGGAAGAAATCACATTGAATATTTTGGTCGACGCGTTTCGAACCAACACATGTGGTTCATCTTCAGAACAAGATGAAGAAATAGCTCTGGGAAGTAGGTTAAATAGGATAACCGGAAATTGTGACGGTGAAGCTCAGGTCCAAATTTCAGACCTTGACTTGCTATATTTTCGGAGATATGATCTGAGGCAGTTAGGGTTTTTGCAGACTCCTGAATTACATTCCAAACAGGTGACCTTGGGAAAAGTGTCATAACTTTCTCTTTGAGCATCAGATTGAAATTTCATAAAAAGTTATAGAAAGAGGATGGACTATAGTTTTTTGTGTATCATTTTCAGATCCGAAGGTTGGAACAATGACACACGGCACATCGTACAATTTTTCTCTACTGAAAAATTATATAATCAGGCCATCGTCGGAGGTTGGGCATAACTCTTTCTTGGAGAACTCAATTTTGATCAGACTGGTGGCATTGGAAACAGGACTCGGAGAGATACTACAGGAAGAAATTTCAGACCCGGTCGATCCGCAATTACAAAGATACAATAGATTCAATATCGAGCTTCTACAAAGCGACAAAAGATCCAATCTGGTCTGCAGGCTGCAGTTTGACCCAATCCGGGGCACGTGTAGTCTGCGGTCAGGTTTACTGATGTTAGGTGCACACATTCCTTATCTTTTTCTAATACATATCTGCTCATATATTTTCAAGTATGAATAATTCACCAGAGCTACCAAAGATTACCAAAGGTAGACCTAGCACAATTACTCTACAGAGCCTTTATGAGTATATAGAGTCTTTAGAGAAATGTAGAGAAAAAATAGAAATCAAGCTACAAACAGAGTTAGAAGCCATGCTGGAAAATAAATTCACATCTCTTGAAGACAAGATCCAAAAACAAATAGAAAATAAAACAGAACTATTGAAGAATAAAATGGAGGCAATGGAGACTAGGTTGTAGGTTATAGAAAAACAAAACGAAGATATGAACCAAACATCCCAGCAAGGAGATGTTGATACTTTAGAGATTCTTAAAATGAAGGATATGATTAAAGAACTAGAATAAAAAGTTAATAGCCACCTCACCCTAAATAGTGTGGCAGGTAAATTAGATATCAAACCAATTAAAGATGAAATGAAAAAATTGATAGAATTAGACCATGAGCGTAACAAAAGGCCCTTGAACCTTATAATATTCAATTTCAAAGAGGAGGTAGACGAGGATACTTTAGCCATAACCCAGACATAATTACATAATAGATTACAAATTGAAACAACGTGTATCATAGAAGCAACAAGGTTGGGGAAATTAACAGAGAATAAAGGAAGGCTGATCCAATAAAGGTGAGCTCTACTGACCATAAGTATGACATACTTATTAAAACGTCAAGTTTAAAAGGAACGAGAATATTTATAAATGAAGATCTCATTCCAGAAGATCAATCAAAATTAAGAAAGGAGGTTCAAAAGGTAAAAGAAACTAGGAAGGAAGGAAAATGGACAATAATCAGAAATAGAAAGGTAATTATTTGAGATAGAAACCAAAAAGATAGTAATAAATAGCAATTCAACATGCTCCAGATTCTTTCTTGGAACTATCACGGCTTTCCATGGAACAAAGGCCCCAAGCTACGTTGGATCTCCAATAATGTTGATATTATATTGCTTGTTGAAACTTGGGAGCATGAAGAATCTAAGGTCCCTAACATAGATGGCTTTGCACTATGGTCTACCTAGAACAAACGATCCTCCCATAGAGGTATTGGGGGTATAGCTTGTTACATTAAGAAGAACATCTCCCCCCATGCTCGGATTTATAAAAATGACCCTTGTAACCAATATAGTTGGATAGAGACTACTGACATTAATGATAAAAAGACCTACATAGAAATCTGTTATTTTCCCCCATCAATTCTAACTTCTATAAGAAAAAGAATCTAGATAAAAATAGTCCTTACAATGGTTTAGAGAATGATATTTCTAGCCTAATGAATGAAGGTAATATCCTTTTAATGGGTGACTTTAATGCTCGAACTTCAAGCAACCAATCTATTATTCTAAGCAACCATTCCAACCCTAATATGTTGGGTCCCTATAATACTAGTAATTACCCCATTACTATTGTAGTTGTACCCCTTATTAATATTGTTGTGCCCCTATTGTCCCGATATTGTTATTAGTGTGCCCCATATAATCCCTCTATTGTTATTTTTTGTGGCTTTATATTATTATTGTTAGGTCGGTTGGGTTATATTGTGACTCCTTAGACTCCTATATATAGAAAGGAGGTTTTGTCATTTGAATCATCTAAGAATT
>APFE031143536.1:2100-39808 GCA_000404065.3 Pinus taeda | reverse complement strand
CGATCCTTCAATGGTCTTCTTTATAACGTCCCTGTTTTTCACACCAGACACCCCTTAGGCAGATCCCGATCCTAGCAATAGAACCATTTGTTGGCTTATATGGGCCTGACCCAGGTTCGGAAGAATTATTTAGCCAAGCAAATCCCGCAGCTACTAGTTCTTTCGACAACAGCTCACGAAGCACGGATTGAGGTCTCACCTGAGGTAGAAGGGGAGGGTGTTGAAACCAGGTTTCTGCACCTGTTATCACTGAAAATACTATTGCCAAAAAATTGTTTAGCCTAGCCTAAGGACAAGGTGTTTTTGCAGTGCAGGAATACTCTTTAACAGTTTCGCAGCGCATAATGTTCAAGTGTTTTCGTAGCGTAAACTGAAATCAGAGTTTGAGCTTTGACTTCGAATTCCTTTTCCAAAAATAAATATTTAAATTCTTTGCATGTATCTGTTATATCATCCTTTTCCCTTGTGAATTGGGCTGAAAGGAAGTTGGAAACATAAATGGTTAAGGTATTGGTTCTTCATTATTGGTCAACCACATACTTGTTTTTAAGTATGAAGTTACTTTGGTTGGTCTACTGCCTTTCTACTCATGTTATGCAGCTTGGCGGATATGACAGCACATCCTTGTCTGAATCTGAGCAAGCACATCAGGCCAAGAAAGATCTAGCAGACCATAAGGTCATTGAGCATCACGTATGAGTGTGGAGGAGACTAGCATGAGCTCTCCAAGATCATCCATCCAGTTAGTTATGAACTGCTTAGTGCACGGAGATCAGTCTGTATTGGGTGGCAAAGCGATGTCAATCCTACAGGAGTTCAATTTCAATTCCAAGCAATTAATCATCATGTAATCAATGTGGGATATGCATGGTTCCAGGAGGGATGTTTTAAAATTGGTGGTTGCAGCACCACCTCCCCAATCATTGTTTTAGTTGGATGATGCAGTTCAAGCAGTGTTAAAATTTTCAATCAGCAATTAAGGGAAGAGAAATCGTAACTGCGCATTTGCTATAATATGACATGAGAGATAAAGGTATCAGATGAACAGTTTGGGGAAGGAAAACTGAAATTAGAATTGCGCAATCCATGTTCCCACAAGCTCTGCATCACAAGGAATTTGCCTGAAGACGTTGCTTGGGTATTTACTAGCTCTGAGATTGTCGGTGGAGATGAAAATAAACTTCAGGTTTTGTCTTCGGGAGAAGTAGAAGATAAGCATAAAGGGATTCAAAGTGTCGGGTCATTCACTGATTTATGTGGACATTTTCTTGCAGAAAGCTCAGAGGTTACCGTGGATAGCCAAAAAGTAAGCTTGAGGTTGTATCTCCTACAGCAATAGTCGATCCAAATGAATTTGTTCAGAGAAATGCAAGAAGTGCCCAATTTGTAGGGTTTCTATCACGGAGCGCATGCCTGTCTATGATGTCTAAGATATATACTATCACCAAAGTTGCCAGGCCATAATTTCGTGCGATGTTCAACATCCATTCAATGCCAAGATTTTCTGCAAATTGCTCTTCAAAGATATTCCACAACATGGTCTGGGTCAAAGGCAGCGAATGCAGTCAATATATGACTGTAAATGTGAAACAAAAATGTAAATTGATGTTTTCTGGCTATTTTTATTGTTTTTTCTTTGGACCTCCAGCGTGTTGGGCGATGAATCTATGGTTGTAAAACCCGCAACCTAGCGTTGTATTGGCAATTCTGCATGCATACCCCCAGGAACACCACCTTCTTTGCCTATTGACAGCGATGCATATTAAAAATTGTTTGACATTATAAAAATGATGATTTATCATTGCATGGAGCAGCTACACTTGGCAAAGTATGAAGAACTGACCGACTCTGTTTTCACGAGAGACCGTCTCTCAGGCCAGCCACGAGGATTTGAGTTTGTAACCTATGCTTCCACGTCTGTCATGGATAAAGTTGAAGTCGACTTGGCACTTTCTGGTGGTTTGAAACAAAGAAAAAATAAGCAAAAGCGGGTTGCAGGCCTCAATGAAGCTTAGATATGTGTGTTTATAGTCTCGGGTTTTGGTTCAGAGAGGATGTATAGATGAGTTGTCGGTTTCAACAGCGTGTTCAGATCTTGGTGTCTCTTTTGGCCATCCGCGGAGTTATTAGTCTTTGTAGAGAATTTAGTGGAGCAGTTTTGAATTAATTTAAAACAGAGCTACTCGAAATCAAAACTAATGCTGCCCTTGTTTTACTTCTCTGAAGATTCTTTCAGCTTGATGATTTTGAAGTCACGGCTATATTGACTTGAGAAGAGAAAGTTGTGACTGAACTTTGGAATGTGTGTGTGAGGTTTTTGGCAATGGTAGCTGTATCAATTCTGATTAAGATATTAAAGGACGAGACATATCTGGTACTCCTTTTTCAGGAAATGAAATTGAGGATAAGGTATACAAACAGAGTAGGGTCTTGGCTATAGAGGATAAGACACAAACTGAACATGAGAGAACTATCGGTCAAGATAGTCAAACTTGTAATTAGCTTTCTGTTGAAGTGTGCCTGTGCTAAATGTTTCAAGTAGAGTTCAAGGTGGGACAATTTTCAGAAAGTGGAAGACTGTGTTTTTAATTCACACAGCAGTTTTGTAGCGTGCTACGAAACTGCTGTAGGTGATGATTTTAAATGCAGAGCAGCTGTTTGATATCATGAGCGGGAAATTATTTTTGAAAAGAGAGACACATGTAAATCAATCCCGCCTACAGCACATCAGCAACATGGCAGTAGTACATACCAGGGGTTATTAAAGGCTTCAAACATGCGGTTATATATCAGAGAAAATTAAGGAAAATTAGGACCGAGAAGCAAGGGACATCTCCAGCGTGACTGAGCAGTTAAAAGAGTTGGCGTACAAGGTCGATATGGAGTACTAAAGACATCCAGCTCAGCCATATCAAAAAGGACAGGTGTCAGAGATCAGGAAAGGCATCATACTCACGAGGAGTTACAATTAGAGTTTAAATTGAATTAGGACTCTATGTATTTACTGCAATATACATGATGTATTTAATAAGTTTTGTTTAAGAATAGATAAGGTTGTTAGTTAATGATAAACATCGAGCTCCCCTCATGCTGGAGGAGGAAGCTCCAAGTAGTTAGAGGATGCTGTTATATATAGCTCAATCTTTTATGTAATAGAGGTTGGATACTTATGCAATGGACATAGTTTTATTGGTTTATGTATAAAGCTTTTGACAGTAATAGATAGACTGTTTTATTCTTCCCAAGATTCATTATGTGTTAAAATGCTCAAGATGTTGGTGGTTCGGTTTTACTAAATATAAGTTTGGCAGCTAATGAGTATGCAATCACTCTGAATTCATCATTGATGCTCAGACTTCTTGTGCATACTTGTAAGTTGAGGTTCTTGTCCTTCATGTTTTACAGCTCCTTAGGTACACAATCAATCTGAATTCACCTAGTGCTCAGACTTCTTGTGTGTACTTATCAGTTGATGGTTATTTGATGAATGTCTTGAATGTTTAAACATTACATGCCTTGGCTTCTATGAATGAACAGTTAATAGTTTACTAGAAGATGTTTGACTCCATGAGCCCAATGGAAGAAATGTTATCCTGTCTGTCCAACCAGCAAGTTTAATAAATTTTCATTTCAAGAGTTAGCCCTCTTTGTGCTTAAAGATAAATCAATAGTTTATTTTTGAGAGAGCCCTCTCAGGATAGGGAGGCTAATCCCTAGCTAAAAGCCTGGTTTGAAATAGTTGCATGAGATCTTACTAAGTAGCAGCCCTTAGTACATGGTTTTGTGACAACAACCCACATGCCATATTCCAAACATGTGTGTGGGATCTCACGGAATAAACCAAGACAAAACCAAACTAGGGATTCTAGGGCTCAAACCACCTCAAACCTCAACCACAATGATTCCACCTCTACTATCAGACATCACTAACACCAACCAGATCGTTATCTAACCAATTTTTCCAAGGCTCTAGGAGCTAGTAACTTAACCCACCAAGGGCTCGAGAGCCTTTTTCCCAACTTGGGCTCCAAGATTAGTAACTCAATCCTGGTTGCTCCAAGGCATCCAAATCGTTTGTTCTAACACACAATCGTAAGGAATATGAGCACCAACTAGAAAAAAAAAAAGGTAAAAAAAACCACAACACCATGGCTATACAAGAAATGGCAAGGAAGGGCTAAAGAAACTATGAATGTAGGGAAATATCCATGCCAATGATAGAACATAACCAACAAATCGCATGCATATACCATGCACACCAAAATGAACAAGGAAATCACACATGAAACATGTTACCTGCAAAGAAATCCAACTATAAATGTTGATGCAATTGTTCCCCTACGCTTTCATATTTTCCTTTTCCTTCTTCCTCAAATTCCAAGTGAAAACTACAGTGCTCCAAGCATTCTGTAAGAATTCCCTAAGATTTCTCTATGTGTGCCAGAGTATGTGAGAATGAGAGAATGAAAGAATTTAAGACATCTCCAAAACTGAACTCACAAAAGGTTGTGAGCTGATCCTCTAAACCCCTTTATCATTAAGGCCTCTATTTTCTTCATTTTCCTTAAGTTTTCCTTCAATTTGTCTCTCATGCAAATTTGTGTCTCTTCACCTCCCTTTTCTCCTATTTTCCTTCATTTCATAAGTAAAATACCAATTATTGCCACTCTTCTTTGCCAATTCCTTTTCCAATTTCCATAGCCATAAATTAATCACAAGTGATACCCATCACTATGTTTCGTCCAAAAATTAGCTTGGAATACATGTTCCATGACCTTGGTTTTATTTTATTTACATGGAAAATAAAACAGGAGCTATTACAACTCCTCCAGATATGAACATAACACACTATTTATCGAACACATCAAAGTAGCTAGAGAATTAGTAAGATGAAAAGGACTACTACGAACTCATAATGCCCATACATGGTATAGAATATAGTTTTTAGATGTCCTCTTCTTTGATGTGTAATTTATGATTTATATGGATTTTAACACCTCCTTAATGACTATCATGTAATTAAAAACATTAATTAAACCATTTTTTAGATGCTTCTCTTTTACCATCATTATTTGAACCAAGTAAGGCTTCATTACAGTATGCCATAACCCTAATAAGTGTAGCTTACAACCTAAATTACGAGGTTCCTATATTGAACCACTTCCTTGATTCTCAAAATGTATATCTACTAAATTAAATTAGTTTACAAAATCCACATGAATTTCCCATATCCCCATTGTTGAGGAATAACACCCAAAATCCATAGATTATAAACTATTTGAGAATAACCTATATTAAGCATCACCTAGATCCCTACTTTGCCTACTATGTTCCAACCTTTCATTATTATGCTAGTCACTTAAAAGAACACACTACTAATTTTGTTAGAAATAAGGAAACTTGTGAAAATAAGATATTTTCCTTTGAATGACTGTTACAATGAAAAAAAAAAACCTATATATCTGCTACTTTTTCTTTTGGTAATTAAATAAACTATATATGTTCCCACATACTTTAAGACTTTAATTCTATATTTGCAAAGCAAGAATTATGTTTACAGCAACATATATCACTTGTCATTTTTTGTCTTTGTAACCACCTCACCCCATATTTACTGACTTTAACTTACTCACCAGGTAAACATTAGATGAGAGTTACTACGCAAAACTTGATTTCCAAGATGAACTTATGGAAAATGTGGTCCACATGCCCAAAACTGCCTACAAACATGCAATGACACATGATCTCATTGTTATCAACCTAACTTGACCCAACACTAATTCTTTTTAATTTCATTTCCCTAAAATTAATAGAACTTTCTATTTTTGGCAATTTTTCGGGGGCTAAACTTTCATGTCCATTTTGAGGTACTAAGAGACATTTTGAGGGAAAATGAAGAGATCAGAGAAGTGCTAAAAATTTCTTCCCATATCTTTCACTTGTCCTCCTCATGGCAATCTTTGAAACAAGGTATTATGATAGCGAAACATAGATCATATGCCTAAGATACACCTCGAGGAAGTTGGAGGTTCAAATTACTCATTTATACAAACGCCTTGGGTACATAGTACCTGTAGGTTATAAATACATATCTATTCACTAACATAATAAGCTCACTAGAGAATCATCAAGAAGGCTCTATGTCCTCTCCATATAGCTGCAACAACATTTATTAGTCCACACATTCGATAACAAATCATTCACTAAAAAATTCATATGAAGAGCCACACATGGTACACATCATATAACCAACATATAGACATAAAATAACCAGCGTAGGAATCATAACAACTCAACTATAATATCACCAATACAATCAATACAAGTATATATGAATCACAATAGAAGACTAACTCTTATTAATATATGAAATTACCAAACAAGTCAAGGGCTTCCATGTGCCACTCTACTATAGATTGCGTTGAACAAAATATCTCTTTCAACCAATGACCCACATGCCATATTCCAAGCATGTATGTGGGAACTCACAGAATAAACCAAGACAAAACCAAAGTAGGGATTCCAGGGCTCAAACCACCTCAAACCTCAACCACAGTGATTCCACCTCTACTATCAGACATCACTAACACCAACGAAATCCGTATCTAACCAAGTTGTCCAAGGCTCTAGGAACTAGTAACTTAACCCACACCCTTCCAAGGCTTTAGAGTGTTTGTCCAACGTGACTCTAGGGACTAGTAACTTAACCTACCAAGGGCTTGAGAGCATTCTTCCCAACTTGGGCTCCAATACTAGTAACTCAATCCATGTTGTTCCAAGGCTACCAAATTGTTTGTTCTAACACACAACCATAAGGAATATGAGCACCAACCAGAAAACAGAAAGATAAAGAAAACCACAACACCATGGCTATATAAGAAATGGAAAGGAAGGGCTAAAGAAACTATCAATGCAGGCAAATGTCAATGCCAATGATAGCACATAACCAACAAATCACATGCATATACCATGCACGCTGAAATAAAAAAGGAAATCACACATGAAACATGTTACCTACAAATAAATCTAACTATAACAGTTGATGCAATTCTTCCCCTACGCTTTCATATTTTCCTTTGCCTTCTTCCTCCAATTCCAAGTGAATACTACAATGCTCCAAGAATTCTATAAGAATTCTCTAAGATTTCTCTGTGTGCGAGAGTATGAGAGAATGAGACAATGACAGAATTGAAGAGAGCTCCAAGATTGAACTCACAAAAGGTTGTAAACTGATCCTCTAAACCGTTTTACCATTGAGGCCTCTATTTTCTTCATTTTCCTTCAATTTTCCTTCAATTTATCTCTCATGCAAAGTTGTGTCTCTTCTCCTCCATTTTCTCCTATTTTCCTTTATTTCATAAGTAAAATACCAATTATTGCCACTTTGCCCTTGCTAATTCCTTTTCCAATTTCCATAGCCACAAATTAATCACAAGATATACCCATCGCTATGTTTTGTCCAAAATTTAGCTTGGACTACATTTCCCATGACATTGGTTTTATTTTATTTACATGGAAAATAAAACAAGGGCTATTACAAACTCCTCCCCCTTAGGGGAACACCGTCCTTAGTGCTCTATGACACCTATAACCATATAACCGTTGAAAACAAAACATGCTTGCCATGGAGCTTTATAACATAGCTCGATGCAGTGTATACAATGAACAACAATTATAAATCATGACCAACATTACATACATGACAATCATACTAGTTATTGGAGATTTATAATACACCTAATTGCAGTATCTACAACATCAACCATATACCAAAATACTCATTTTCTTAAACCAACAAATAATGAAGGATATAAAGCCTCCTTCTAATCATCCATATCCCATGTAGCTTCATCGAGCCCAAAGTGATTCCACTTCACTTTAACTTGCCTGTTTGCTCAGTTTTGTAGTTTAAGTTATTTATGTGGCAATATACATTGTGCTTCTAGCTGGAATTCTACCTCTCGTTTCTGTTGTAATACATGCTAGCCAATAACACGATCAACATCCTAGACATACTTCTTAAGCAATGAAACATCAAGAAAATCATGCACTTTCACTACTAGAGGTAGTGCAAGTGTGTAAGCCACTGGTCCAATTCTCTAAAGGATCTCAAAGGGCCTGCAATACGAAGGTTTCATCTTGGCACATGACCCAATCATCAAGAAGCTCTACTTGGGCTTGATGCAAAGGTACACATGTCCCCAATCCTGAAACTCCTTAAATACCATGTGTTGATAGGCATAACTTTTCTGTTTGGCTTGTACTACAGTTAGATTCCTTTTGTTAGCCTACATTGATTGTTTCATCACCAACATATCTCTTCCAATAAATACCCTATTCATGATATTGCTCCAACTGATAGGAGTATTACAACTCCACCCATAAAGAGTCTCAACTAGACTTGTCTTCATTGACTCTTCATATCCATTGTTATATGAAAACCATACCAGTGGAATATAGTCTTCCCACTTCAATTACCAATGCATGACATTCATCATCAACATATCCTCAAGAATCCTATTAGACCTCTATATATGTCCATCTATCTGCAGATGATAAGATGTGCTAAAGAACAATTCTATTCCAAAACCTGGAAAAATCTCCTTCTAAAACCTGGAAGTGAACTTGGCATCTCTATCAAATATAATATTCTTAGCAACACCATGCAATATCCCTATCTCCCAGATGAAATTATGAACTAATCACTAGCTAAATTTGTAAACTTAACTACAATGAAATGAGTTAGCTTACTTAACCTGTCAACGACAACCACAATGGAACCATGCTTCTTCAATGTCCTTGGAAAACCTGTAATGAAGTCCACGAAAATGATATCCCATCCCCACTCCGGAATCAAAATAGCATGTAATAGACCACTTGGATGCTTAAACTCTTCTTTTACCTCCTAACAACCAAAACATCTACAATAAACTCGATCACCTCTTTCTTGACCCAAATATCGCTTGACATTAAATTCCCTCAAGATAATTTTCTTGAGTGCACTGTTGTCTGAAACATAATTCCTATTCCTGAAGTTGACTAAGCGATCTGTTATGATGTGACATTCCTCATCCCTATCACCTTCACCATGTTGTTGTAACATGTTCTTCAACTGTTGATACATGCCATCATTTTTCAATTCTCGCAAAATCCACTCTTACAAATCTATCCCATAAGAACTCATTGTTGCAAAATCATTAACATGCACTCTTCTACTAAGAGCATTTACAACATTGTTCTCTTTTCCCTTAATGTACCTAATCTCAATATCGAAATCACTGAGAGTATCAAATGATATGGTTTGCATGAAATATACTTTAGGTTCGTTAGAAAAATACCTCATCCCAATGTGATCATTCATCGAGATGAACCTCCTGTCAAGAATATAATGTCTCCGCATCTTCAACGCATGAATGATAGCTTCCAATTTGAGACCATGAGTCACACAGTTCTACTCATGCTCATTCAACTTCCTTGACTCATAGAATACCACTTTTCCTTCTTGCATCAAGACTCCACCAAGTCCTCTCTTGCAAGCATATGCACATACTACAAACTCTCTTTTGGGATCTGCAATATTCAAAACTAGAGCATTAGTAATCAACTAATTCAACTACTCAACACTGGCTACACTCTGCTAAGTCCATTGAAACTTCTTCCCCTTTCACTGCAAAGATGGAAGAGGATAGGAAATCCATGAGAAGTTCTTGATGAACCTCCTATAGTGACATGTGAATCCGATGAATGATTTTACGTCATCGACATTTCTAGCAGTTTCCCACTCCATGATAGCTTCGATATTTTTTGGGTCCACTGCTATACCTTGGAAAGATGTCCCAAGTAATGAATTTTTTCCTAAAAGAAACAACACTTAGTAATCTTGGAATGCAATTGATTCTCTCTCAGCAATATTAACATTTTTTCCATGTGTACAACATGCTCATCCTCATTCTTAGAATATTTCAATATGTCATCAATGAATACTATCGCAAACTTTTCCAGATACGAACATAACACACTATTTATCGAACACGTCAAAGTAGCTAGAGAATTAATAAGAACAAAAGGAACTACTACAAACTCATAATGCCCATACCTGGTACAAAATACAGTTTTGTAGATGTCCTCTTCTTTTATGTGTAATTTATGATATCACTGTTAGTGTCAGTGTTTTCATACTTCCATTACGGATCAACATTTGCTCCTTTCCATTTTCATAGTAGTAGTCCCATACTGTAAATTTTGCATCATCCCATTAGGTGATGATATATGGATCCATTGATGGTTGTTTTCTCTTCAGCTCTTCCCTCATAGATTATACTTGTTGATACTCCTTCATATTGTCTTCAGTCATGGTTCATAAACAATCTGCAATCCATTTCATTATGTTTTAGGGTTTCACCAAGGTCAAAAGTCTGATGCTAAAATGCAAATAATGGTTAGCAAGGATATGAGGATGATAAATAAGTTAGACATGATGGCTTGTAGCTTACAGCTACTATTTCAATTATCTTTTTAACCTAATGTAATTTTCACCTCAAAAACATGGTTTTGAGGTGAAAATAGATATTTTGAATTTATTTGTATTTCTTATGTAATTTTAAGTTTCTATATGTAATGATGGATCCTAGCTGCACCTAAGCACCTCTCCTTGCTGCATGACAAAGAAACATTGCGAAAGAAATTGAGTCAGATTGAGCATTTATCCACTTGCGAAGACACAACAAGAAAAGGCATTAAAAACAGGGTTTTGAAGAAAGACAAGAAACATTAGAAAGTGGGTTTTTCAAAGTGAAAAATAAAATGTACTCCTATTTAAGCTCTCATATCTCATTTTCAAAAATCATTATGTTCATTTAGCAAGCAAGGAGTCCAAAAGTAAGAAGAAGAGGCGAATTTGAGTGAGTTTAGGTGAAGGAAGCTTGGCGCTGCACGTTGGCTGAGTGGCACTGTGCTTTTGGGCGAAATAGGTCGGCACTGCATTTTGAAGAATTGGCGTTGTGTGTAGAGCCCAACGCTGCGTGTTTGGAAGAATTAACCAGTGTAATTTTATACACACACTACACATTGGGGCCAACGCTATGCATCGGGGCAAAGGCACTGTGTGTGGAGGAGAAAGGCTCCAAAACCCTTAAAACCTCAAAAAATCTTCAAATTGCTTTCTCTTTCCCTCTTTCCAAGTATGCTACCCTCCTCTCATTCATTTTTTTATTGCATATGAAAGTCATAAGTGCCATTCTTCATGATTAAAATCAAACCCTAGTTTTACTCTATTCATCCTAAAACTCCATAAACCCCTTTGTTTCTTCCCATCACTTATCATTAGAACTCAAAACCCCTGTCTACATCATTACATATCCCCTCATTATATCCTCTCATCCTAAAACCCCCCTCCCTCACTCTCATAATTCACATCTTACGCTTCATTGCCTAGTCTACCCTAATACATCCCTTCGCTCCTAAAAGACTCCCACTCATCCCCTTTATCCCTTTCTAAGAGTGTGCAACAAAAAATCCTTGCAAACATGGACAGGAGGAAGATCGTGATGATGAGGAGGAAATAAACTTTTATCTCACAGAATATGATGAGCTTGAGTAGCATGACACTCAAACCATTGACTTAGAGGCTCAAGATCAAGAAACAATCAAAGACATCATCATTCAGGAAAAGGAGGGCCAAGCACAGGCTCCGATGGACATCCTGGAGAGGGCCATGTATGTCATCACATACTTAGAGTAGGAAAACAAATAGTTGAGTGACAAACAAGTCCTCATGGAGGTGAAAGTGCTCAAGATGAAACGACAAAGTGGCAAAGAGGCACAAGTTACTTTCACCCCTATTGAGTAGGAAGTTGAAAAGGATAGGGAGACATGGCTAGAGAGAGTCTACCTACACCTTGAGAAGCTACTACAGAAGGCCAATAGGGATAATAAAATGCTTAGACAATGGCATATCATTACAGGACTCATAATAGGATTTGCAACATAAGAATCAAGAATATGGAAGCTAGGTTAAGGCAGACCTTGAAGGGAAATAATGAGGATGGTAGACTTAGAATGTTGGGTGAGGCTTCCTTAACTCATCAGAGCATATGATGGTGAGGCTTCACACAAATTTCGGGGAAATTTTGACCAAATTTTAACATTTACAATTTTTGGAAATTTGACACACATAAAAATGGCCTAGACAAGGAGCGCCATCGACGCTGCGCTTTTCCTAGGGTCACCCAATGGACAAACGGATTGCATTTTTGGATTCACGGTAGTGAGGACGTGCATCCTTGTAAGTTTCAAAGTTTTAGGAGCAGAACTGGACCACCAAAAGGTAAAAAAAATCCTAAAAATGACTAGTTTTCCACTTTTTGGACACAAAGAAGAAGTCTTGGGAGAATCTAGTTTTGTGGGGTGAAATGAGCTCCAAATGAAAAACTTCTAGGTGTTAGGGAAATTCAACTTGACGATCTTTCCAATGAGCTATCATGGGCTCAATTTGGATTCCGGGAAGGCCTTCAAAAGGGACCTAAAAGTGGCACTGTGCGTCTAACAAATGGCATTGCGCGTAGAGCAAATTTTGCTCAGGATGCCTATTTTTCTAGTTTTTGACTATGATCATGGATTCTCTCTCATGGTGCATGATTTAATATTGTAAATGATGTCATGGTTTGTAGATATAATGGTTAAAATGTTGTGGAGGGTAGATTCATTTCTTTAGGAGTTAGTTTGAAGTCAAATGAATCAGTTTTTCACTTTTAGAGGTAAGTTGTTGATGATGCCTATATTCCTATTACTTGTTTAATATCAGTCAGATCAGCTCCTCATCTTAGGGATTCGACCCCTGAAGATGGGAGGAGGTTGAATGCATGTCTATATGTTCTTCTTCTTTCTCTTTGTCAGAGGTTGGACTCAGTTGGATGCTTAGAGCTTGATTGTACATCATTGTAAGTAGTTTGGCAAGGAGATTAATAAGATTTGCAACTATTTTTATGGAATCCCTGTGGTGTGGAGTTTTAGTACAGTTTCTTCTTTTGTCATCATTTGTTTACATTTTTATGTATGTCATCATTCATTTCATTTCTTCTAGTTGATTTTTTTCATGTTTGATAGGTAGAATCCATTGTATCAGTGCTCTGCCTTGGGAAATCAGTCAACATTACATGTTTTCTACTATTTAAGAAGGATCCATGATTGTCACATGCCCTTCTTAGGTCTGCATCAGTCTTAAACACCTCACACAATCAAGCCTAAAGTGATAAATCATATGCCTACCTTGCCCCATAGAACACCATGCATTTCTGACCTAATTTCCCAAACCTAAACAACCCAACTCCTCTTGATCCGGCAAAACACCAACAAAATTCAATCAGAACTTTTGAGCTACTATATCCACCCTAAAATCATTTACCTGATCCAATCATTTTGATTGAGATCCTTACGAAGAGAGCCCTCTCCTGGCCTAGTGGGGATAACTACTTGGCGAAGCTTTGTTTGTGGTTACCCTGGCATTGCCTCCCTTCAGCCTGAGGTCAATGTAGGCAATAACATAGTGGCGACCATACTGGGGAACGTAGTTTTATGTTCCTCACCAAAATGTATCAAGTTTAGATCTGATTGTTGATGGTGGACAACAATCAGACATTGGAAGGCTGAAATCATTCACCTGGTGACACTAAATCTGTTTCAAGATCAGATCCAAGGACTCCACTGGAGGATGAGCCTAACTAGCAAAAACATGAAAGGATAGTATGGAAAGATTAGGTATTCATGTTGGAATTTCATCCAAGACATTATGTTCTTTGTTATAAATTATTTCTTCTGTTTTCCCTAGAATGTCAAGAAGGCTTTACAGAGTATACTGTATTTGAGAAAAGATCCTAGATCTGCATGTGATTACTTCCCTTTGAATATTGCGAATACAAAATATTTGCATGTCTTCGATCTTGATCAAGGCCCTTCTTCTGAATCTTATGATGACCATCTTCAAACTGATTAGCCTAAAGAGACCAAGAATAATTATACAGCTTTTGTATATACTCCTATACCTTGTAAAATTCCGGATAGGTACATGCCTCTAATTTTACCTCTTATATCCCATGCTTTCCCTAAAAATCATTACCTATATCTATCAAGATTTGATGGTGAATGTGACAACATCACTACTCAGAGACATGTATTAAATTTTTAGTCTTTTCTTGACCTTTTTGAAGTTTATGAAGAGGATGTTAGTATTAGGATTTTTTCTCTTTCTTTCCAAGGAAAAGTCAAGAGTTAGTTCAAAACCCTGCCTGATGCGAGCATCTCAGATTTCCAGCAGTTCATCAAAATATTCCTCAACAAGCGGGTGGTCAAACAAAACCCTTTCTTGATTTTAGAAGAGTATAACTAGCTAAAAAGACTACCATGGGAGACAGTACAACAATTTTCTACCAGGTTTAACCAAGCCTATTTTTCGATGCCTGCTAATATAAGGCCTCCTCCTAGATATGCTCTCTTACACTACCGGAAAGCCTTTGATCCGGAAATGGAGTTTCAGCTGAGAGAAAGGAACCTTGAAACACTTGAAGAGATTTAAAACAATGGAGTAGATGTAGAGGATAATCTATTGATCAGAAGGGAAAAGTTGAAGGAATAAGAGAGGAAGAACATAGATCCAAAGGAAATGACAACTTTAGAGGTAAAGATCGACATTTTGGTAAGTGCAGTAGAAGAGATGATGCAAAAGATCACCACAAGGAATGAGTCTGATGTTCAAGACCATGGATCGCTGATTGAAGAAGAACAAGTGGCTGATCCAAAACATTTACTTACCCCAGTTGTCATAGATCTGATAATGATTGTTTTATAGATCATCTTGCAAAAAGAGAGATCTGTTGATCTGACATGTATGCTTGATGATGTGTTTTATACTGATTATTTGCCTAAGTTTAACCACTATGATGATGATTATGTTCTCCAAACAGAAGCTAGTCTTGCAGACAAAACAACAACTAGTTTGTGGAAGGAGGAAGTTCACTTTCAACAGCTCGAATACAGTGATCAGGCGATGCATATCAGCTATGGAATTGAGGAGGAAAGTGTAGAAAATTTCCAAGTGAGTGAAGGATCTTTGCATCTTTGTTTTACTTCATTTCAGTTCATCAGAGACAACTTTTGTGCAATCAGAAATCAATCATCGATAACTTTTTATCTGGACCATCTTGAGGGCAATGAAATCCTTGTTCAAGACTTCTCATATATAGATTTGCAGTGCCTAAATACCATTGAATATCAGGTTGCAGATGAAGGCTTGGAAGTTAGAACATATGATCAAATGATGCAAGATGATTCTGTACTATTATGTTTTGAATCATTTCAGTTTTTGAAGGGAATTTTGCATAGTATATCTTCAAATGAGCATCCTATAGAAAATCATGCAATCTCCTTGGAACCAATAGAAAATGGTTTGCAACAGTATTTTCAAGTTTTCCATGATCCAATAGCTAATGTGTTGGATGACCTCTACAGTCAAAGTCTTTCTCCATTAGATAACTTTGAGCTTGAAAGAAGTATTGATACAAACTTGATCTGGAAGCCAGTTTCTTTGTGATTTTCAGCAGGAGTCTTGTCACAAAATTTAGATGAAAGTTTGCATTTATCATATGAGGAGAAGAAAAATAATCCATTGGATGAGCTAAGTCCAAGTGCACATGAATTTCAAGATTCTCATGTAGTATTTTTGGAGTCAGATAGAGAATCCATATTATTCAATCCGGGAAAATTTGGATCTGTTTACAAGTTTTCATGGGAGTTGCATTTGAATAGTTCTTTCTTCTTGCTCATAAACAAGCACTTGTGGAGAATCCAAACAACAGTCAGAATGCTTACTTGGTTTCATTTGTTGTTTCATTTCACTTGATCAGGTGATGAATGGAACCGTTAGATTAGGTTTTATTGAATAAGCTCCATTTTTGAGCATTTTTTTCCAGTTTGTCAGTTGTGTTTTAGTATTGAGTCAGTTTTAGTTGAGTAAAAGTCAGTTTGTGTCTTTGAGTCATCAGTATTCAATTATGTAGTTTAGATTGAGTTTTTCTTACTCCATACCCAATGGATAAGGCTACTGGGTCTACAGTGTTCTTGGCACCTCTAAGGAGCTACCATCCCCATTGGAGCCAATGTTAGTGTCAGTCTTTTCATACTTCCATCAGGGATCAAAATTTGCTCTTTTGCATTTTCATAGTAGGAAACCCATACTGTAAATTTTGCATCATCCCATTAGGTCATGATATATGGATCCACTGATGGTTGTTTTCTCTTCAGCTCTTCCCTCATAGAATATACTTGCTAATCCTCCTTCATATTGTATTTAGTCATGGTTCAGTCCATTTCATTAGGTTTTAGGGTTTCACCATGGTGAAAAGTGTGATGTTAAAATGCAAATAATGGTCAGCAAGGTTATGAGGATGATAAATAAGTCAGACATGATGGCTTGTAGGTTACAACTACTATTTCAATTATCTTTTTAACCTAATGTAATTTTCACCTCAAAAACATGGTTTTGAGGTGAAAATAGAGTACTTTGAATTTATTTGTATTTCTTATGTAATTTTAAGTTTCTATATGTAATAATGGATCCCAGCTACACCTAAGCACGTCTGCTTGCTACATGACAAAGAAACACTGCAAAAGAAGTAGAGTTAGATTGAGTATTTATCCACCTACAAAGACACAACAAGAAAAGGAATTAAAAATAGGGTTTTGAAGAAAGACAAGAAATGTTAGAAAGTGGGTTTTTCAAAGTGAAAAATCAAAATGTACTCCTATTTAAGCTCTCATATTTCATTTTCAAAAATCATTATGTTCATTTAGCAAGCAAGGAGTCCAAAAGTAAGAAGAAGAGGTAAATTTAAGTGAGTTTGGGCAAAGGAAGCTTGGCAATGCGCATTAGCTGAGTGGTGCTGCATTTCTGGGTGAAATAGGTCGATGCTATGCATTGAAGACTTTGCACTGCACGTAGAACCTGGCGTTGTGCATCTAGAAGAATTATCCGGTGTAATTTTACACATGCACTGCGCGTTGGGGCCGGTGCTGCGCATCTGGGCAAAGGCACTGCTCGTGGAGGAGAAAGGCTCCAAAACCCTCAAAACCTCAAAAAATATTCAAATTTCTTTCTCTTTCCCTCTTTCCAAGTATGTTACACTCCTCTCCTTCATTTTTTGTTTCCATACAAAAGTCATAAGCACCATTCTTCATGATTAAAATCAAACCCTAGTTTTACTCTATTCATCCTAAAAACCACTAAACCTGTTTGTTTCTTCCCATCACTTATCATTAGAACTCAAAACTCATCTCTACATCACTACATATCCCCTCATTATATCCTTTCATCCTAAAACTCCCCTCCTTCACTCTCATAATTCATATCTCACACTTCATTGTCTAGTCTACCCTAATACATCCCTTCACTCCTAAAAGACTCCCTCTCATTCCCTTTATCCCTTTCGAGGCGTCTGCAACCAAAAAACCTGGAAAACATGGACAGGAGGAATACTGTGATGATGCGGAGGAAAGAAACTTTGATCTGGCAATGTATGATGAGCTTGAGTAACATGACACTCAAATCATTGACTTAGAGACACAGGATCAAGAAAAAATCAAAGACATCATCATTCAGGAAAAGGAGGGCCAAGTACAGGCTCTGATGGACAACTTAGAGAGGGCCAAGTATGTCATCACATACTTAGAGTAGGAAAACAAATAGTTGAGTGACAAACAAGTCCTCATGGAGCTAGAAGTGCTCAAGATGAAATGACAAGTGGAAAAGGGGGACAAGTTTCTATGACCCCTATTGAGCAGGAAAATTGAAAATGATAAGGAGACTTAGCTTGAGAGATTCAACGTACTCCTTGAGAAGCTGCTATGCAAGGCCAACATGGATAATCAGATGCTCAAACACATGGCCTATCATTGCAGGACTCGTAATTGGATTTGCAACATAAGAATCAAGAAGATGAAAGGTAGGTTAAGGCAGGCCATGAAGGAAAAGAGAGAGGAGGATAGACTTAGAATGTTGGCTGAGGCTTCCTTGACTCATCAGAGCATATGATGGTGGGGCTTCACACAATTTTTGGGGAAATTTTGAGCAAATTTTAACATTTGCAATTTTTGGAAATTTGACACACAAAAAGATGGCCACAACGCTTTCCTAGAGGCACGTAATGGACAAATGGCTTGAATTTTTGGATTCAATGCAGTAAGGGCATACATCCTAGTAAGTTTCAAAGTTTTTGGAGTAGAACTGGCCACCAAAAAGTCAAAACACATCCTAAAAATGACCTTTCTGCCACTTTTTGTACACACAGAAGTAGTCTTGGGCGAATCAAGTTTCGAGGGGTCAAATGAGCTCCTAATGTAGAAATTCTAGGTGCTCGTGAAATCAGACTTGAAGGCCTTTCCAATGAGCTATCATGGACTTAATGTGGATGTCGGGAAGGCCTTGAAAAGGGACTTCAAAGTGGCATTGTGCGTTGAGCCAGTGGCACTGTGCATAAAGCGAATTTTGCTCAGGATGCCTATTTTTCCCATTTTTTACTATGATCATGGATTATTTCTCATGTTGGATGATTTACTATTGTAAATTATTTCATGGCTTATAAATATGATGGTTAAAAAGTTGTAGACGGTAGATTCATTTCTTTAGGAGTTAGGTTGAAGTCAAATGAATCAGCTTCTCAATTTTAGAGGCAAGTTGTTGATGATCCCTATATTCCTATTCCTTGTTTAGTATCAATTAGATCAACTCCTCATCTTAGGATTTGACCCATGAAGATGGGAGGAGGTTGATTTCTTTTATATATCTTCTTCTTCTTTCTCTTTGTGAGAGGTTAGACTCAGTTGGATGCTTAGAGCTTGATTGTACATCATTGTAAGTAGTTTGGCAAGGAGATTAATAAGATTTGTAGCTATTTTCATGGGATCCCTATGGTATGGATTTTTAGTACAATTACTTATTTGTGATCATTTGTTTACATTTTTTTATGTATGTCATCATTCATTTCATTGCTTCTAGCTGAACGTTTTCAAGTTTGATAGGTAGAGTCCATTGTATCAGTACTCTGCCTTGGGAAATCAGTCAACATTTCACATTTTCTACTGTTTCGGAAGGATCCATGATTGTCACATGCCATTCTTATTTGCTCATCAGTCTTACACACCTCACATCATCAGACCTAAACTGATAAATCCTATTCCTACCTTTCCCCATAGAATACCCTACATTTCTGACCTAATTTCCCAGACCTAAACTGCCTAACTCCTCCTCATCTGGAAAAACACCAAAAAAATTCAATCAAAACTTCCGAGAAAATATACCTAGCCTAAAATCCTTTACCTGATTGAGTCATTTTGACTGAGATCCTTATAGAGAGAGCCCTCTCCCACCCTAGTAGGGCTAGCTACTTAGTGTTATAGACATATTTGGGCACTGCAACCCAAATCACATATGTCGATAAACCAAGGGCTCTTAAACCACTAAAAGTGTTGCTTCACATCCTAAAGGATCATGGTCAACTGATTACGTCATTTCCCAGAAGTTTCACGTAAAAAACTACTCAGAACTGACCAAAAATCAACCATACTGACTGCTCCTTGGTCAAGGTACAATGCATCTCACCTGCTACACACAAGAGGTGTGATGCATACTAAAAAGGCCTTCTGTAGGGTGTGATGAGCAAGAGTAGATAAATGGTAGAGACAGTTTTCTAAGTGGAAACCCAGAGAATCTTCTAGAAACTTCCCATATGACACTTGCCTCTCTGAATTCGCCCAGGGATGAGTAAGAGATCATGAAATCTCTAAGTGGAACCAAAAACTATCAGTGAAATGATACTAATAAAAAACTCAGAAGCTGAGTCACCCTTCTACAAATATCTATAAATGGATCCCTCATCTGATGGATCTAGAGGGCTGGAATTTCGTAATTTGTAAGGAAGTGAGGTTGGTTTCACTTTGAGACATTACATTGTTGGGCGATCTTGGTTTTCATGAGGTGAAGAGAGCTTTCATGCTGGGAGGATGATGCTGGATCAAACAGCTGGGTTGTAATCCTCTCTTCTACTTCTACTATCAATAAAGTTATTTGAGTTTTCCTCCATACACTTGTGTATTTGTGAATCTTGCTATTTGTGAATGAAATTGTATGGTTAATGTACTTTTGATTCTGCATTGTTTATGGTATTATAGATCTCTATGCTTTGATGGTGTTCTGTTGCTTTGCCTTTATAGCTGTTCTTTAAAGTAGGACAAGTGAGAAAGGAGTGGCAAGCTCTATCAAAGGAGAGAGGAAACAAGCAAGGAGCCAAGCGAAAGATTCAAGTTGGTGCTCTCTGCCTCTCTCTTATCTATCATACATAAAGGAAAACATAAGTTACTTTGAATTGTTTATTTCCAAGATAGCTACCCATCTTAGTGGGACTAGCAGATCTAGACACTAGTTTTCCTGGAAACAAAATCATGACTCCAGTGGGGAGTGATTAGTTTGTTTGTTTGTTGTTGTTGTTTGCTTTATAAACTACAGAACATCTGACTTGAAAACATCTTAAGTGCCCTTGTGGTAGCTCATTAACCTCGTAATATCATACCCCTATACTTTGTTGTTACTTTCTATTATAGCTCAGCCTAAATCACTGAACTTAGCTGCAAATTTGGAGAAAAAACCAAGCTCAGTTTCGTTCCCTGGTCCATCGCACTGTCTATAACTGGCAACCTGGATGCATCCCACCTCACGTGTGTTGCAGGTGAGGTGCATCCCTATTTCCCTTAAGGACAGGTGCAATTATTGAATGATATTGTTTCTATCTCTAGAATTTGGTTTTTTTCTCCTTATTTTCAGCTCTATTCAGTAGTTTTGCTGCTTATGATCAGTATATCATTGTTGAAGTCTTCTTCCTTTACATTAATTAGCCTCCACTGGTAAAAAATTCTGAATGTTTTTTTATGTATTTTTGATCACTTACCATTCTCCTTTGCAAAAAGTAGCTTAATCGAACTGTCATCTTTTGATTCAAAAGTGTCGTAATTGTCGTTTTGAGTCAAGAAGAAGAGTGTCGTAAAGTCTTCCACTTCTAGATAGTTGATTGTACTTTTGTCATTGTATTTGATTTGAATTCTCAATGTTTGAGGTGTCGAAAGCAGTTTTCCGTTCGAAATCGAAAGTGTCGTTTTAGTCTTCCTTTCATTTTGAAAAGAAATTGTTGAAGTGTCACTTTGAAGAAAATAGTTCAAATCTATACTAAGCTTTCCTTTTTGTCATTCTCACAGTAAGGAAATGGAAAAAAACAAACATGCATGTGCATTTTCATTTAGACTGCATGCAGAAAATGATTTAGGAAAAGTGCATTTAGTGTGTGCTCTCTACTCTTTGTTGAAAGAATCATACCTTTCTTTCCTTAGTAGCTATGATTTTCATTACTAAAAGAAAACAAACAACTGTTTGTCATTTTAGATTTCATATTTAGGAATTTTACATCTACATCATGTGGTGAACCTTGAAAGAAAAACTTCTAAGCAAGATCAACTCCAAAATAAACCTCAATGAACATAAAAACACTTTGGAACCTAACGCACAACATATAGAATTCTAGGCTAGAGACGTGTTCTGACATCGTAAAACCTGATAACTATCATTTTCATTGAAGGTTGGGTGATTCTTCGTCTTTGATATGACAAGTGCCAACACAGACTTGTGCTCCCCGTACCATCGAGTATATATTGGGAGACCACAATAGGCTGATATCCTTTATCCTTAGGAAGCCGTGTTTGTCGCCCTATCAATCGCAATGCACTGAACACAACATTTGGGAAGATTGGCTGCCATACATAAAGTCCTTGGTAATTTCACTTTAATTTACCACCAAAGTGTATATTCCAGTTTTGTGAATGGTTTGGTAATCCCTCTGTCTAGATTTCCAGAGCAGTCACTTTTGTTCCTTTTCAACTCCCTAAAAGAAAAGGTCCATCTGAGCACTTGTCACTTTAGGCTCATTAAAAATCGAAGGCAACTAGACTCACCTTTAGCTTTTTCTCGACTCTTAAAAATTGAAAAAGCAAGTTGTGTCAAAGCATCATAAAATTTATTTAATTCGGAATAACATTTTCCCCCTTTAAATTTTGAGTTGATCAAGTAATCCGCAATTGTGGAAGAAAGTCAATCAAAATCCCATCGTTTGCAAAGACTAGCGAGTCAACCATCTTTGACTCCCGAAACAAAACCATTTTTGGCAAAATGGTCTCGTTTAATTGGGTCAAATTCTCCTGGTCTATTTGAAACTTGTGTTTCAACGTCATCAGAGACTCCAGTTACTCCCATTATTTCTGGTACCCCTTCCTTTACAGAAGAAGTTCCGCAGTTACAAGAGGACATTAGAACTAATCCCAGTGTAATGGTAAACACTTCTATCCCTAAACCAGCTCCATCTAGGGCTGATTCAGAAGGTGTCACCCATTTTGTGTATGATACTCCAGAAGTTATACCTTCTTCAGCTCTAGAAATATTTTACAAACCTGACAGTCTACGTCTTCCACCTAGACTGATTTCTATAGAAGAGATTGTAGAGGATCTTCCATCCAGTACCCCATTGCATTTTGGAACTGGGATCCACCTATATCCTTCTACTATAGAAATTACTTCTTTTAATCATCCTTCATTGCAAGTTCCTGTCAAATCACTAGGAAATCTTTTGGATAGACTAAATATGTCTGAACAACCATCAACATCTAGGACTATGTCATCTGATACAACAACAACAGAGCCTCCTACTACTACTCTGACAATGTTCACTGGTATACCATCTGTCCCAACTAGTTCTCGACCGCTAAATGGATTCCACCCAGGGACTATTTCGACAACATAGTCTGTTCCTATTTGTTCATCTAGAACCTTATCTGGAATTTCTTATGTTGAAACTCAACAAATTGATCCTTCAAATCAGTATCAATTTGGGCAGTCCAACCTCCAAAGACTAATTTATCCTTTGAACACTGGATTGCTGCCATATGGGGGCAGTATGCATTTTCATTATTCCCTCTGGGAGAGAAACCATATGAGAGTTCACAACAAAATTCGGTTGAAACTGGAATTGCATCTACTAGTTGGGTACCAATACTACCTCAACAACCAAGGGTTGTATATTCAATCCAACCAAGTCAGCCTGTGTCAAACATTCCCACTACACCTGCTATTGTGATTGTGTCGCAAGTACAAGCGCTACCTGTTGTATGTCGACCTCAAGTTTCTCAGGTCGTAATACAATAATCTCTTGTCTCTGCAACTCAATCACAACCTCAGATTAATGACTCCTTAATTGGAGTGACTAAGGCTCAAACGGGTACTATCACTCCTTATCTTGGTCAAACATCTAGTATTGGACAACAACAAATGGTCCAACAACCATGGCTAGTACAATATCAACAACCACAATTCGAGCAAGCTTACTAAGGACCTAAGCAACAAATCTTTGCAGGTAATGGGCAACCATATTTTTAAAACAGTTATCAACAACCATACTATAATGGTTATACCCATCAAGCTTATCAAAGTTATCAGCAATAGATACATTATGCTGGTGTGCAAAGACCCACTGCTCAGGCAATCCAATCTTATCTTGGGTACGCTTCGCTAAACCTGAATCAATAGTTGCCCTTTGTAGCAACTCTAGAATTACCAGATTTAAACTAGTTAACGAATGATCCAATTGCTTACGCCCCATGCTGGCTAGTGATTCCTCATAAACTTCCCTCAGATATTCCTAAATTCAACGGAAATATTAGTGAAGATCCATTGAATCATGTAATGACCTTTCATTTGTGGTGTTCGTCTAACACCCTCAATGATGATTCGATTAGGCTTTGCCTTTTTCAGTGAACGTTAACTAGTCTAGTAGCAAAATGGTACATTGAATTTCCTAGAGCTTCATTTGACAACTTCAGCGCCCTTGCCACTACCTTTTTAACCCACTTTCAGTTACCCATAAGGTATGAAACAGGAACAGAACTCCCTAACCATTTTAAACAGACAACAACCACTCATATATCTGATCATATCCATGAGTGGCGACGTCGTTGTCAAATGGTAAAGACCTATGTACCTGATCAGCTTCTAGCTAAGTGGTTTATTAAGTTTTTATTACCTTCTATTACAGAATATGTGGCCAAGGGAGGAGTCGTCACTGAAGAGCAAGTCATTGCTCGTGCACAATATCTAGACTTGATATATACTTAGTTTGGCATGCTCTATGACAAAATTCCTAACACCCCTAGACTAGAATTTTTTGTTCCTCCTCCTCCTAAATCAGATAAGGACTCTCATGCCGGTGATCGCATGATTGGCACCTCAAGTATGCAAACTACAAAGGCTCCATCTGGTAAAGCCATTGCAATTTCTAGTAAAAAAGAAAATGAAAAACTTCTTGCCTTGGAGGTTAATGTTGTGTCATCCGACAAAGGGAAAGAACCGAAGCAACCAGGGGGCAAGAAGAAAGGGAAAAGAAAAAAGAAGAAATAGGAAGAATCGACTCCTAAAAAGTCTTTTGGAAACCCTGCTGGGTGAAATAAACCTAATCAGCCATGCTTCATATGTGATGAGGACCATTATATGAGAGATTGTCCACATCGAGCTGAGGTCGTGAAGTTTTTGAAGACTTCAAGTACCTTGGCGGTATTGACTGATCCGTTTCTAAACGCAGGAACCAATCTGGTTGCTATCGATCATGCTTCCCCATCCCAAGTGATTGTGTTGTCTATTTCAAAAGAACAAAATGATGTTTTGATATCGACGAGGAATAAATATTACAGGAATCCACAGATGTCGAACAACACGGCTACAAATCAACCTAGTAGTTCGACAACAACTTCGTCAGAAGTTGTGCCACCCATCATTCCTGAACTAACAATAAAGCCACCAAAGGAGTAGTACATAAATTAACATTTAATCCTTGTGCTCGAGCAGAACATAATTATAATATAATAGAGGATTTGGCTCAATTTCCATCTTCTATGTCAACACTTGAAGTACTGCAGAATTGCCCCTCCCCAAAGCAAGATTTATTATCAGCAATAGGTGGGATTGACCCAACAGATTCCAACCTTGTGGCCTTTAACCACAAAGGATATGAACCTCAGTTACCAGTGCAGCTTGCTTTCCTTATATAGGTAAAAGTCCTCAACAAAACTATTCATAGAACAATCATTGATGAGGGGGCATCTACCTGTATTATGTCAATGAGTTGCTGGAAAACCTTAGGCTCACCACCCTTGTCACGATCATCAATGATATTAAAAGCGTTCGATGGAAGAACATACACGCCATATGGGATATTAAGTAACTTTCAAGTTGAACTGGGGGGAAGGACTGTAGAAATTGAATTTGAAGTTATCGATGGAAACCTCGATTACAATATCCTACTGGGAAGGTTGTGGATTTATGCTATAGCTGCTACTGTGTCAACACATTTTAGAAAGATTGCATTTCCCTTCCAAGGCATAATTATAATAGTTGACCAACTAACCTTTTTCCCCAACAGTTCACAAGCTATGGGAAGCATTCCAATGATCCATGGAAGCTCTCAATCGCTTCAAAATGTCGGAGTAGGCCTCCTAAAATACCCTGCCTTAATGGGTACTTTTACCCTCTCGTGTCCGAGTAATCTGGCATAAGTGGTCATGGTGGAAACTTTTAATATCGTATCTTCTACATCAGCAAAGATTAAGAAGATTTCCCAACATTTTGTTAGCATGGACCATCGCCAGGTATTGCCTCCAAGCCCCATAGAAATTTTGTAGCAATCAATTTTCTTCGCCTAGGCAGCAAAACCAGATCAACACTCATCAAGTGTTTGGATAGATAGGTCCCTAGAATATGGCACCGCTTCAGATCCTTTGTCACATATATACTCTACAGATGAAGGAATCATTCAATCAATGATGATAGGAGAGGCACCATGAGAAGATTACCACCATCGTTCTCATCTTGAAGATAATGACGAATATTATTCCAGTGACCTTAATCATCCTTCAGTGCTTGATTTTCTATCAAATACTATAAATACGGTGGATTCCAAGTGAATCCTATCCAATATTGAAGAAAATATCTCCATAAATATCTCAACCAAACCTAATGTTGTAGAGAATATTCATGTTGGCAAATCTTGTTCTTCTTCAAAACTGGAAATATACTCCACTCTCTTTTGAGAATTCAGAGATGTCTTTGCATGGTCATATGAAGAAATTATAGGCATTGACTCGAGCATCATTGAACATGAAATCAAGATGTATCCAGATGTCAAACAAGTACGACAACGACTTTCATAGGTTCACCCGAAGAAAGTTGCTACCATCAAGGCAGGAGTTGAAAAACTTTTACATGCTAGTTTCATTTACCCTGTTCCTCTAACTGGTTGGGTATCGAATATTGTTCCTGTCATGAAAAAGCAAGGAATGATTAGAGTGTGTATTGATTATAGGGATGTAAATCAAGCTTGTCCAAAGGATAACTACCCTACACCCTTCATCGACCAGATAATTGATGAATGCGTCGGATGCGGAATCTTTTCACTCATGGATGGATTTTTTGGATACAATCAAATAAACATCCACCCATAGCACCAGTCAAAGACTGTATTTATATGTCCATGGGGCACATTTGCATACCGTAAACTACCATTCAGTTTAAAGAATGCAGGGGCAACTTTTGAGAGGGTAATGAGCTATGCCTTCCATTACATCAAACACATCATTCAACCATATCTCGATGATCTACCAACTCATTCGTGAAAGCGGACTGATCATCCGTAGCATTTGAGAGCTATATTTGTACATTTCCGACACTACAAGATACGACTCAATCCACACAACTATGTGTTTTGTGTCGGTTTTGGTCGTTTACATGGTTTCGTAGTTTCTAAGGATGAGATTCGACTTGACCCATGTAAGGTTCAGGCAATCATTGACATGCCTCCACCTTCGAATTTTCTTCAGATTCAGAAACTCCAAGGGAAAGAAAAATTTCTAACCAAGTTCATTCCAAATTACATTGAACTTGCTAAAGGTTATACGTGTCTTTTGAAAAAATAAGTGCCCTTGAACTAGGATCAGGTTGCACAAGCTTCCTTTGATGATTTAAAAGATTCCCTAATAAAAGCATCATTAATGCACACTCCTGACTATGAAAAAGACTTTAACTTGTATCTAGCCGCAACAGGTACAACCATCGCAAAGGTTTTAGTACAAGAAGACAATGGAATTGGACATGATGTCTATTATTTAAGTCGAAACTTAAATGATACAGAAAGCAAGTACTCCTATGTTGAAAAGCTGGCTCTAGCGACTGTTCAAGAAGTACAGAGATTTCAACGCTATATCCTTTTTCACAAAACTACCATAGTGTGAAATTACAACCCTATGACTTACATTCTGTCACGCCAATTACTAGGGGGCAAATATTCGAAATGGATAGCCATTTTGCAAGAGTTTGATCTGGAATTCACAAAATCCAAATCAAAGAAATCTCTAGTCTTTACGAAGTTACTTTGTGACCTCCCATCGTCATCCAACAATTTAACATCTAAAGCATAAATCGTGGATGAAACCTTCTTTCTGATATCCTCAAGCGATCCGTGGTATGGAGATATACTGATCTATCTCGAAACCCAAACATTTAGGCCTAATACCTCTCGCTCTGAACAACGATGTATTCGATACCAAGCGAAAGACTACATGATTGTGGGTGATACACTTTACCATCGTCGTGTCAATATAGTTCTGAGAAGGTGCCTCACGCAAGAGGAGGCCGAAAAGGTCCTGAAGGACTATCATTCAGGTGCATGTGGGGGGCATCAATTTGGTTATGCTACGGCACAAAGGATCTTATGAGAAGGTTACTTCTGGCCTACTATATTCAAGGATTGCATAATGGCAGTAAGAAGTTGCCATGCTTGTCAAATTTTTGATTGCAAAACTAGATTACCACCCACACCACTTCACCCAGTAGTTGTTGTTGGGCCATTCACCAAATAGGGCATAGATTTAATGACATGTAATCCCACCTAGGCCAGGGGGCATGGGTATATCATAGTTGTAGTTGACTATTTTACAAAATGGGCCGAGGCGATACCTACATTAAACAACAGTGGTGAAACATCTGCTCTTTTCTTTTTCAATCATGTAGTCTCTAGATTCGGTGTTCCACAAGCTCTAGTCATAGATCATGGATCGCATTTTCGCAATCACATGATGGTTGAATTACCTACCAAATTAGGATTTTCCCACAACAGTTCTACTCCATATTATCCACAAGCTAACAAACAAGTTGAGGCCATCAACAAAGTCCTGTAGCACATGCTACAAAGGATGATTGGAGTCCACAAATGGAATTGGCACTTAATCATTTACTTATCCTTATGAGCGTATAGGACATCGGTGAGAAATGTGACTGGATTTACACCCTTTTAGCTAGTGTACGATCTGGAAGCGGTCTTACCGATTCAGTGTGAAATCTCATCTCTCAAGCTCGTAGTCAATCTACATCCCAAAACTTCGAAGGAAGAGGCTCATTTCTTGGAACTAATCCAATAGGATGAAACCAATCATGATTTCACCTTGGCTAACAAAGCTCATAAGAAATGCATCAAGGCACAATTTGACAGAAATGTCAAACCCCGTGTCTTCTTAGAAGGTGACCTGGTTTTGCTTTACGATCAGGACTTCGATAAATTGGGAGCAGGTAAGTTCGAACCATTTTGAATGGGCCCCTACATTGTTAAAAGAGTATTAGGAAAATGATCCTATGAGCTAGTTGATTGCAATGGGATTCCACTGTCACGACCTTGAAACAGGTTGTATCTTAAGCGTTACTATGCTTGATTAAGTGTAGTAATATCTTTATAGATATGCTTTTGTTACGTTTTTGTTTTCTTCAAGAGGTATCATTTTGGTTGGGTAACCCACTTTTCATTTATTGCAGATGTCAGACCTATTGGAATCATTGGTTGGATACGCCGACGGAGCTAGTCATAGTATGCGAAACCTATCTTCTGCAGCCTGGGCCATTTTTTATCCATGCGGCGAGTTAGTGAGTTTCAGAGGGATATGTATTGGTCAATCAAAAAACAACATCGCTAAGTACATCGCGTTGATGGAGCTTCTCTCTAATGCCATCGCACATGGCATATGCTGACTTGTTGTCAGGTTAGATTCACAACTCGTCATTCTACAACTTACTAGCATCTATTCCATTCAGAATCCAACTATCTATCATATGTTCCTAAGGGTCATGATTTTGGAAAGGCGGTTTGGTTCTATTCAATATCAACACATTTCCAGAAACTTAAAAACATTAACTGATTCATTGGCAAATTATGTGTTAGATAGACATTTGCAGCATTTATAAAGGAAAAAGCATTTCAATTAACATTTGCATCAGGATCACATAACTTAACCAAAATAAAACTTCGAAAATAAAAAATATATAACTCTTTATAGTTTTTTTACAAAATGTGCTGTGTCTAAGAGAAAATCTGTCATATGACCCAAAAACTCAAAAAAGGAGAAAAGCACCCTAGACTAATAGTGCTGGTAATAACAAGTCACCACCTGTACGATCATATGTAAGAGCCTAGTCCATCGACTCTGCACACTAGTGGTATGGTACTATAATCTCAGAGGTCACTCGTCAGTCCTCACATCCTGAATACCAAGGGTGAGACCCTCGATCTCATCCTGCAATACTGCAAGGGTCTCTGCTATGTCTAGAATGTGAAGGACAACCCTCCCTACAGCCTCTCCTGCTAGAATGTTAGCTGCCACCCTTGGGTGCGTTGCTGGTCGCACTGGCCCAACGTCTGCACAAATGTATGTGTGTCCATGCGTAACCCCGAACCAGATATCTTGTGAAAACTCATCCAGCAGTTGTCTGGGTATTATCTGTGTCATCTTGATTGTGACCATCATTAACGCATACCATTTAGCAAATGCCACCTCATTAATTTGTTTGTTGTTGGGGTCTCGTGAAGCTCTCCATGGATCATATCTAAGTGCTATGAGTTGTTCCTCTCTGATTTGAACCATTCTCTTCCTTTCGGTGGTCGCCATTTCCACATTGCTAGAGACATCACTATGTAGCCAAATATCAAATTCGTGCTCCTTTTGTAAATGTCCTCACATGCTTCAAATATCTCATTCAGTACAAAGGCTGACCAGTTTAGCACTTCCCCTTGCCAGTAGTGTTCTGCAACTGAAATTGCGTCCAAGGTACATTGGTTCCTAGAAAAGTGCCTCATTGTTTTCCCTACTATTATGTAGGAGTCAAATTTGATATAATATTTGGTGATATGATCAATCCTCGCACCTCTTCCCCTGCACTTGGTGTTGTATTTCTCTTAATAATCCTTGTCTCCATATTTCTTCGCTCTCTTTGCTCCTCCTCAAAACGTTGTAGCCACTTCATTTCCTCCTACAGAGAGTTCTGTTAGGTGATGGATGTCCTAAACATGAATGAAATATTCTTTATCAAGCCATAGCAATCCCCCATGCATCATGTTGGCTAATAGCTCTGTGAATTGAATTTCTACCAATTGCATCTTGAAAATAGATAGACTCTTAATATTTATCAGCATTGATCGTCGGAGGCCTTCGAAATATTCTTTAATCTTAATTGTGATTGTGCTATCTCCCTTTGGCACATCGTCAGTGTATAATTCCCTCTTCAATGATGGAAATTGGAAGCAATCCAAGAAATCATTATGCACTAGTGTTGATTTATCATATTTTCCATACAGATTCTCTAACACTATAATTTGCATGTCCAGTTGATCATTTGAGACTGACATAATAGATTTTTTCATCTTTGTGCTTCTCTGGTAGACAAGAATTATCAAAATTTTGGGGCCCTTCCCTCTCTGTTGCTATTGGTTCTCAGAGCAAACATGAATTTTTTTTGTCACCTACATTTTAAATTCTTAAACTCCCTGCATTTCCATGCAAATTAAGTAGACAAAATTGACATGACCTTTCTGACTACACTTGATAACTAATTACTATGACAACTTTTGCTATGCTACTTAATCATGCTATGTCATCATCTATTGACCTAGGTCTGACTAGTATGATGTAGCACCAGAAAGGATAGAGTGGGCCACATGGTTAATAAATTTTCCATAATGGTGTGTAATTATTATCTTATGTATTCCTTAACGGGAAAATATTTTACGAAACTATGTCTGGCAAGTGTATTAATGCCTACTTATTATGGAAAAGACATGTAATACAACGGAAAAGACTTGTGGAACGTGTGACTATCCCCCCCTCGACCACGAGTGGGTTGTGGTGACATGATATGGTTATCGCAACTAGAATGACATGTGTTATTTATATTTCAACAACAAAAATGAAAAAAATATGAACTGTAAAGGAGTATGCTACTGATTCGTGTGACTCACTATGCATTTATTTTAGACAGTTTATGTATTATTGACTAAAACCTACTTGTGCTCTCGTTTCCGAGACCCCTTCAATTTGATGATGCAATTATGGATTTGTGGAAAGGATTTAGGCATGTAGCATTCACCCATCTAGGAAATAGTATCCCATCCAATTTCGCTAACTTCACCGCCCTAGAATCTTTAATCCCCGCAACTATGAATGGCCCCAACAAATGCATTTAAAGCTTTCCTGGAAACTTTTGAAACTTACTGTCATACAGTAGAACATGATCCCGTATATTGAATGTTTTGTTTTTGATGTTTCTATTGTTCCAATACTTCTATCTCCTTTGTTCAAATAATTGGTGGAGTTATGCTAAAAACCTCAATTCATCCAACTCCATCAATTGTTCCATTATCTGTTTCATTGTTGCATCATATGTCATTTTCGTGGCCTATGAGATAAAAATGGTAGGGAAGATGAATTCAGCGGGTACCATTGCCTCTCTGCCATATACCAATTAGAATGGCATTTTCTTGTGTTTCCTCTTTATCGTTGTTTTGTAATCCCATAATGTTGCTGGTACCCATTCTTCCGAATTGTCTTGATATGCTAACACAATTTTTGTCAGACTCTTCTCGAGTATTTTGTTAAAGGATTGAAGCATTCCATTGGCCTGTGGGTCGTATGGGCTACTTTTTTGATGCTTGACCATGAAGCTATTCAGAAGAGAAGTGACAGTTTCATTAATGAAATGCATCCCTTGATCACTGGATAAGCTTTTTGGACATCCAAATCCAGATATAATACACTCAAAGATGAATCTTTCTACAATATCTATATCACAATCCGGATGGATGAAACTAGATTTGGGGTCTTCAAACTCATTCAATCTTTGCTTGATGTACAAGTCAAACCATGTGAAACGATGTCCTGAGGTCGAACATGGAAGACATCACCTAATTACCAACAATTGATGTGAGTTGTTAATAGACGTAAGAGGGATCACCAATAATGATAATGATCATCAAGGTACTACAATACATTTCATGTGGTGTGAATAAATGAGATGATGTCGAACACCACTCAAAATCTTTCAGTCGAAGGCCATTGATGTCAACCTATCGCCAAATGTGAGAAACTTGCCATTGATGTATGCAAGCTTCAAAGCACTGAAAGGGTTGTTTCTAAGTAAACTTCTTGGATAATGAGCTAATGTCAACAAGAAGTGACTCGTTGTAGGAGGGCCTTGATGTATCCCACATCTATGACATAAAATGAAGAAAATGATTTCTGGAGGTGAAAATGAACTGACAACACAAGGTTCAGGAATGGCAGTCATGAAAATATGAGGGTTGGAGGTATTGCAATGTATGGGACATTTAACTGGATGTCTTCTCAAGTGGATGGCTTCTCTTGAACATGTTGGTGACATTGAGATGAATTGGTAGCGTTAACCCCAAAATATGGATGGTATGAAGGACCAACGGTATGATGACTGGTGAACAGAATAACCCAACCCAACTCAGTCATGGAGATGAAGTGAAAGTTTCATGTTCAAGAGCGACTTGCTACCATAAACTCTTCAAGATTTTTCCCCTTTTTCCCTAGTCATTGCTGACTAGTACCTCTTTCCTTTTGTCAATCTTGAGGAGGATAACATATGCTTGTTCTATAATTTTCCCTTCAAGCAAACTCATCACTATTTGATGTTTTAACAAGTTTAGCAATAGTGAAAACTTGGTCTCGTCTAGATAGACAAGTTTGTTGCTATTATCTTAACGAATTTAATGACAAGGATAACTCGATATTTTTCATGTTTAGAGAATTTGAAAAAGGGACAAAAATAAAACTCCATAAGCTTTTTTTGTAAAGTAATCCCTCAGGTCCGAAAAAGGATAAAATAATACAGGAGGGATGAGGTTTACAGTACTTTAATGAGTCAGAAAAGACAAGTGCTCAACAATATTTTCATTTTTAACGAGTCTGAAAAGGGTTTAAAGAGGACTCTATTTTAGGAACGAGTGGTGTCTAAGGTAGCAACTAGTTCTGGTGATGTTGGAACTTCTCAAAACATGTTGATTTATGTGAAGAGGCCGTCTAATAAGACCACTCATTGCAATTGTTCCTCAAAAAGGGTAAAACGATGAAGTGAAAGCATATGATTGGCCAAAGGGATGGTGGCGATGGGATGAACACAACCAAGGCTCCAAAAGTTGATAGAATGGCAATCACAAGGGTTAAAAATTGAAAATGGGTTCATTTTTAGACAAGCTTGAACCATAGGGAACTATGCTTGGATTTGGTTTCATTTTTGCACAAGCTTAAAATGAAAAACTATGCTTGAATTGGTTTGCATGCCCCCATGCTTCATTACATTCACCTATGTAGACTACTCATGGCTATCAAGTGGATGGAATAAATGTTCTTTTATGAGATCAAGTGAAAGACCTTGTTTCATTTTTTAATGAGCTTGACACAAGACAAGGAACTCTACTTTGATTCCTTGTTTCATTTTTTAATGAGCTTGACACAATAAAAGGAACTAGGCTCATGGACCTATGTCATTTTTTAACGAGGTTGACATAGTAAAAGAAATATGCTCATGCTACTTGTTTTATTTTTTAACGAGGTTGACACAAGACCAAGAACTATCCTCAACCTTCGATCACAACTCATAAGAAGTCATGAAGGAGACATTTGGTTCCAATGCCCCTAGTACATGATGTACAACATCACTGAAATGATCATCAGTTGATGTAGGTATGGAATAGGTTGCCACATAATTAACCCATGGCGGGGATGATATCATTGGTATAAATGGAACATTTAGGGATGATGGTTGACTAGGAGCTATATCTGGACCGGGAAATGAAAGCTGGTTAACAGTGACAATTTTTCCTTCATGCGGGAAACAAATCACTCGAAAGAGTGTTGAAACAATAGCTCCCATGTCATAAACATAATCACGACCAAGAAGTAAATTGTAATCTAAAGGTCCTGGGACTACCATCACATTCAGATAAATGGTTTTTCCTCTGAAAGTAATGGGTAATTGAGGAAGGATCCCTAATGGTTGATTAGTTCCTCTATTAAATCCTAACAAATTTTGTGTAACAGGCACGAGTGGTGGTGAACCAAGTGCTTTCCAAACAATTGAGGAAAGGATACTCACTGATGCACCTTTGTTTATAATAATTCCAGATACAATCATATTACAAACCTGTACTATGATCTGGAAAGGCACATAGGAAGAAAGGCAGAATCCTGCCAGTTGATTCTAATCAAAGGAAGTGACTAGACTACTTGGAGGGGGTACCATAGAAATGGGAGGATTAACCCCTTGAGTTATAGGACCAGGAGGATTTTCCTCCTGTCTTGATGGAATAGTAGGATTTCCCCCAAGCTCATTTGAATCTGAGGTAACAAAAAGAACTTGAGTGGTATGATTTTCACTCTCTTCGGGAAAGGTACAATTAGCCGAAGGTGAAATTGGGTCAACCGTTACTTCGACCTGTTGATTTGAATCGGGTATAGACTTATAGGATTCATTTTTAGAGAGAGTGGTTTCAACCGATGGTTGATTTTGGTCAGTCGCTTCATCAACTAGTGAATGATTTAGGGAGAGTTTCCTATAACCAGATGGTAGTCGCTGTAGTGAAGCAAGATGGTTATCCAACACTTTCTTGGCTTCATCCAGATAGGAACAAAGGTAAATTGGGTGATTCCCTTTAAATATCCTACATGGAAACCTAACGTTTCCTTTCTTTCCATGAACTTTACTATCACTAGTTGATGGTGTGTCACCAACATGATCTCCAAAGGTTGATGACATGGGATGGTGTGAACGGGAATACCATTGTTCCAATATCCAATGAATAAGGACAATTTCAATATGGTCTCCCACAAAAACTATGCATGGATATCGAACTTTGTGTGGCTTAATGGATGGTTTCTCATCAGTGGTTCCATTCAAAGCAATGACTGCTTGGTTGCCCCTCTGCTGAATTTTCTTCTTCTTCTTCTTCTTCTTCTTCCCTTTCTTCTTCTTCTTAGCCACCTGGTTACTAGTGCCAATACTTTCATCAGGTGAGGAGGAAGAAGGGGAGGAAGAAACAACCGAGGAAGAAGGCAAAGGGTTAACTCTAGGATCAACTGGACGTTGATTTTGTCTAGTTGGAGGTGTACTCAATTGTGGAGAAATCACAACATTTTGAACCAAAAAGGTTCAAAGCACCATACTGGTAGGCCGATGGTAAATCCTAGAAGGGACAATGTAGCGATATAAGGAGCACCAATATTTCCGAAAGAAGGAAAAGGACTAGGATTTCCATCAAAAGGGATTCCTTGATCGGTGGACTCCGAATTTTTTGCCATATGTTCGAACCTAAGATCAACTAAGGAATAGGGATGTTATTCACAGTCAATTAATTTTAATGACACTTGGACACAACTTTGCTTTTTCAGTTTTAAAGAGTCGAGAAAAAGCTAAAGATGACTCTAGTCTCCTTCGATTTTTAATGAGCCTGAAAGGACAAGTGCTCAGATGGACCTTTTCGTTTAGAGAGACAAAAAGGAACGAAAGTCACTACTCTGGACAATCTAGACAAAGGGTTTACCAAACTAATCGTAAAAATACAATATACACCTTGGTGGTAAATTAAAGAGAAATTACCAAGGACATGTACGACAGTCAATCTTCCCAGCTTGATTTTTCATTATGTTCCTTTCAATGTTACAATAAATATTTATACATGCCGAAGCATCCAATACCATGGACCTCAAACCATCGCGTCCAAAACCATGGACCGAAAACCATCGCGTCCAAAACCATGGACCGAAAACCATAGGTAGGTTCGCCCAACCTAATATAGGGTCCAAAAAAAATTTTCTCGGGGCACTACCCCGAACCCCGTAGAGGGGGGCTACCCGCCCCCCTCAAACCCCCCGGAAAGGGGGGGCTGCCGCCCCCCACTACGCAATCGGCGCGGCGAAGGGCGGGCTCCGCCCACCCTCTAACCCCCCCGTTCACTACGTAGGTTAGTCGTGGAAAGAATATAACACAACCCAACAATCTCCCACTTGTTGTTTTCTTTCCATAGGGGGCCACAGGAGAGCTTAGTCATTTTTCCAGCCCTGAAACGCCCATTGTTCCTCTACACCATGAGAACTTCTCAGAGCTCACAGATTTTGTCAATGCATCTGCAGTATTCTTCAAAGTGTCCACCTTTACCAGCAACACCTTTTTGTCTTCTATCATATCCCTCACAAAGTGATCTTGAACATCAATGTGCTTTGTCTTTGAATGATAAGCAGGGTTCTTTGCCAAGAAAATTGCACTTTGGCTGTCACAGTCTATCCTTATAGCTCCCTGTACTAACCCCATACTTGAACACAATCTCTGCAACCAAACTGCTTCCTTGCTTGCATGAGTGGCTGCCATGTATTCTGCCTCTGTAGTTGATAGTGCCACTACAGATTGTTTCTTACTCATCCAACTGACTGCACCTCCAAATAGGTTAAACACATACCCACTTGTAGATCTTCTCTGATCCAGATCTCCAGCCCAGTCTGCATCAACAAAGCCACGGATATCCAACACTCTGTCCAATCCTGGTCTTCCTTGGTAGCACAAACCATAATCACTAGTGCCACGCAAATACCTGAAAACCCGCTTCACTGTTGTCCAGTGCTCCTTCCCTGGTTTTGACATAAACCTGCTCAAAACTCCCACTGCATGTGCAATGTCTGGTCTAGTACAGACCATTGCATACATCAAGCTACCTACTGCACTTGCATATGGAACATAGGACATGTCCTCTTCCTCTTCTTGTGTCTTGGGACACTGTTCAGCAGATAACCTCACACCTATAGGAATAGGAACCTTCACCGGTTTACTATCCTGCATATTAAACCTCTGCAATATTGTCTCGACATACTTCCTCTGGTTTAACCAGAGCTTCCTCTTTGCCCGATCTCTTTTAATTTCCATGCCCAAAATATAGTTTGCAGCACCGAGATCTTTCATGTCGAAATTGGAGGACAATTGGGTCTTCAAATCCTGGATAATTTCTTTGTCATTTCCAACCAACAACATATCATCCACATACAAGACCAGATAAATAACACGGTCACCAATTAATTTAAAATACACACAATGATCTGCTTTTCTTCTGGTGAAGACAAGTCCCCATATAAATGTATCAAATTTTTGATACCACATCCTTGGTGACTGTTTTAACCCATACAGAGACTTCTTTAACTT
>APFE031143535.1:32797-75852 GCA_000404065.3 Pinus taeda | reverse complement strand
CATCACACCATTTAGTGTACGAGTCCCATCTTGTACCATGGCATGGTTTCCTGACCCAAGCCTGGAGCTTGCCATACCTAGGAACTTACCACAGTCCTTATCCAAATGTATCATCATTATATACCCAAGGAAAACCTCAATTATTGGCAAATTCATATACTATCACTACCAGAAGCTTATAACATATATTCACAACTTTATCTGTTGGCAAATTCAAATACTATCACTACCAGAAGCTTATAACATATATTCATAACTTTATCTGGTTTATAGAAACCATACTTCCAATAGTCTTGCTAATTCACACAATCCCAAATTTCAATCCAAGGCCACTTCAAAATAATAAAACTATAAAAAAAAAAAACAACCTAAAAAGGTACATCAGGAAAATATGTATATGTCTGTGGATAAACCAGCGAAATCAACTGAAGGCAATCTCTGCCTCGTCCAGCACCGCATCATCCGATCTGAACCTGTAAAATATAATACCAGGAGCATCCGATATACCTTCCTATGATAGGCTATCCGCCTCTTGATTAAAATCCCTGTATACATGCATAGCCACAAAAGTCTGTTTTAAGAGCTCAATCCGGTCCATCCAATTGCCCAGATTGGAAAGCGCGTAGTTGTAGTTTCCAGAGATCCCTTCAATGATTTTGGAAACCTATCAACTCTAAAGTAAACATTTTTAAGTACAGTTAAACACATACATGGTCACTCTACTCATGAATTCGTTTATATGACTGAATGCAAGTTATCTCTTCATGCTGCCGATACTTTTGAAGCAAACACCGTCGATAATATTTTCAGCAACTATAGTAACTTGACCACCGCGTGCAATCGGAGGTTTTCCATACGACTTTAGCACACACCATGTACAGGATTAACCTTTGTACAATTGCATATATGAATCGAACCACACATTCCTTTTCCTTACTAATTCAAACCATTTCGAACGAACTCAGAACAAATAATTACAGCCCCGGAAGAGCAATCAAGCTATTGGAGATCAGAGAATTGGTCTAATTTTTCAGATAATCTGTCTGGGCAATTCGTAGTAAACACAGAAATCGTCCTTACACGGGTTGAAGTTTGTTTGACGGGCTTGCATTTGCATAGCATCCAGGTACGGCTACGAACTGTCAAATTGACCCCTGTAACTTCATATCACATTATTTGCCATTTTATTAACACTTCATATGTTCCACTCGAATTAATGAACATCGTTGCTCTTAGTGACAACGCATTTCAATTTCAGAGACGAAAAAAAACCATTCTAAACAAAATTCTCGGCGATCACATACAGTAACGCCCTCTTTCAAACAGTGAAATCGACTTTTCCAACTCAAATGCCGGAATCACACATTTACTGTACTGTTCAAACTATGTTAACATATCAATTTCAATGGAGTTCCAACAGAAATCTTTCATTATAGTGGCGCTCTTTGCAAACAGAGACTTCAAGCCATCGATCATCAATTTAAGAATGTTACGAAAAATATACAATTCCTCAATCACTCAATGTATATAAACTGAAATCACCCAATATATCTAAACTGAAATAAAATAAGGACTTACACCATTTTACTCGCCAGATGTTTCAATGCCAGGGCCTTTTCCAATTCTGAAGGCTTACAGCCTTGCTGCACAAACCTACTCTCAATCTCTCATCTCTAATGTCTTTTTCTCACAAAAAGCCCTCCTATTTATACAATTTAAAAAATCATTTAATTAAATGCTCAATCTCTTAAAATCCTCAACAAACCCCTAAATTTCTCAACATCCCTAAAGGATAGGTTTTTATCCCTAAAATCCTTCAATTCATTAAATTTCCTCATATCCTTTTATTAATAAAAGGATATTTACATAAATCCTCACCTCCTCCTATTTAATTCAAATTAATTAATAAAATATTAAAAATCATCACACCCCATATTTACAATTTAACATTATCACACCTCATATTTACAAATGGAGAAAAAGTTCTTGATGCTCCTGCATCAGACTCCCCATGTAGAAAATTCATGACCACCTGGTCATAAGTCTGGATACCTCCTCCTCGATCCCAAAATTTATTTTGTAATCCTTCAGTGCTTGTCGATTGCTTCACTGCTGTTGTCATCTGTTGTTGTCTTCGAGGTTTCCATATTTTGTATTGTAGTGCTCCACTTGCTTTGCTCTTGCAATCCTTCACTGTCATTCTCTGGTTGTCGCTCCTTTTCTTTCTTTCTGCTGTCCTTCTCTGGGATGTCTTTGTCATTAACCTCATTATCAACTCAATTTCTTTGTTCAGTATGTCCTTTGTCTGCTGATTGTCTCCATCCCTTGATTGCTCCTTTTCTGCTGCTACTATAAATGTTGTCTCACATGTTGCTCTAGCTTTCAATATGAATGTTGCGGCCTCCCAATCGTCCTTTCCCTCTGCAACATTCCTTTGCTCATCACTTGCAACTTCTTCCAAACCTGCAATCACACACAAATCATTAGTTTTAAAATCACAAGACCTTACGGTCTTGTTTGATGCTTCAGTCATCAAATCTTTGGGCTGCTTTGAATCATTCATATGATTCAACTCCTCTAGCTCTTCATCACTTTCAAAAAGTAATGGTCCACTCCTTTGGATAACATAACGAAACTTCAACATCTTCTTCAGCATCTTCCTTTTGTTGTAGCTCAATTGTTTCGAGCTTCTCTATCCTCTGTCTGGCATCAAGAACTTGTTCAAGTTCCCTTATTTCCTTTATCAACTGCAAATTTACCTCATGATTCCACTTCTCTTGTAGTCTCTGCCACCTCAACTTCTTTCTTATGACATAACCATGCTTCTGGTTTTCCTCATTTCTTTGCAACATCTCCGTTAACACCTCAAGTTGAACTACTATCTCAGCCTTCTCGCTTTCATATTCCTCTTTGCTTAATTGTCTCTGTATGCCAATTGCCTTGGCATCCTTCTCCTTTTTTCCTCTGCTGTGGTTTATTTCAGAACCTTTGTGATGACTGTCAATAGTCATCATCCTTTCCATCTCTATGAGTTGTACTAAAGCCTCTTTAGCAGCAAGTCCTATCTTGTCGCCACTTACCTCACCAAGCCCTCCTCACTCAGTCTTTTGGCAAGCAATTGGTTCTCTATCTCCAGAACCTCCTTTGAGCACTTTTCTTTGCTCTTCCTGGCTTCAACTCATCTGGCTATTCACTATTGTCTTCCTTATCCAATCTCTATTGGATTTCCTCAAGGTTCTGCCACACCTATGCTTTCACCAGTTTTCTAGTAGCAATCTTAATCACATTGCCTTTTGGGAGTTGCAATAATATTTAAATGCAAAGACTACGATACTCTATTCTTCAAAAACATATCATCTTACCGCCAAGATCTTGTTTGATCTCGTCCTTCCATTCGCCTGCACTTCATTTACCTTCAGAATCTCACCACTCCTGCAACTTTTGTTTCAGCAAATCTGCTACTTACACATTCAAAAATATATTCCAATTCAACAAAAACATTCTTGACATCATTCAGAAAATAAACATTTCAACAGAGCATTCCGGCTCTGATACCAAAATTGATGCAAGCCTGGAGCTTGCCATACCCAGGAACTTCACCACAGTCTTATCCAAATGTATCATCATTATATACCCAAGGAGAACCTCAATTATTGGCAAATTCAAATACTATCACTACCAGAAGCTTATAACATATATTCACAACTTTATCTGGTTTATAGAAACCATACATCCAATCATCTTGTTAATTCACACAATCCCAAATTTCAATCCAAATTTCAATCCAAGGCCACTTCAAAATAATAAAACTATAAAAAAAAACAACCTAAAAAGGTACATCAGGAAAATATGTATATGTCTGTGGATAAACCAGCGAAATCAACTGAAGGCAATCTCTGCCTCGTCTAGCACCGCATCATCCGATTTGAACCTATAAAATATAATACAACGAGCATCCGATATACCTTCCTATGATAGGCTATTCGCCTCTTGATTAAAATCCCTGTATACATGCATAGCCACAAAACTCTGTTTTAAGAGCTCAATTCGGTCCATCCAATTGCCCAGATTGGAAAGCGCGGAGTTGTAGTTTCCAGAGATCCCTTCAATGATTTTGGAAACCTATCAACTCTAAAGCAAACATTTTTAAGTACAGTTAAACACATACATGGTCACTCTACTCGTGAATTCGTTTATATGACTGAATGCAAGTTATCTCTTCATGTTGCTAATACTTTTGAAGCAAACACCGTCGATAATATTTTCAGCAACTATAGTAACTTGACCACCGCCTGCAATCGGAGGTTTTCCATACGACTTTAGCACACACCATGTACAGGATTAACCTTTGTACAATTGCATATATGAATCGAACCACACATTCCTTTTCCTTACTAATTCAAACCATTTCGAACGAACTCATAACAAATAATTACAGCCCCGGAAGAGCAATCAAGCTATTGGAGATCAGAGAATTGGTCTAATTTTTCAGATAATCTGTCTGGGCAATTCGTAGTAAACACAGGAATCGTCCTTACACGGAATGAAGTTTGTTTGATGGGCTTGCATTCGCATAGCATCCAGGTACGGCTACGAACTGTCAAATTGACCCCTGTAACTTCGTATCACATTATTTGCCATTTTATTAACACTTCATATGTTCCACTCGAATTAATGAACATCGTTTCTCTTAGTGACAACGCATTTCAATTTCAGAGACGGAAAAAAAAACATTCCAAACAAAATTCTCGGCAATCACATACAGTAACGCCCTCTTTCAAACAGTGAAATCGACTTTTCCAACTCAAATGCCGGAATCACACATTTGTTGTACTGTTCAAACTATGTTAACATATCAATTTCAATGGAGTTCCAACAGAAATCTTTCCTTAGAGTGGCGCTCTTTGCAAACAGAGATTTCAAGCCATCGATCATCAATTTAACAATGTTACGAAAAATATACAATTCCTCAATCACTCAATGTATATAAACTGAAATCACCCAATATATCTAAACTGAAATAAAATAAGGACTTACACCATTTTACTCGCTAGATGTTTCAATGCCAAGGCCTTTTACAATTCTGAAGGCTTACAGCCTTGTTGCACAAACCTACTCTCAATCTCTCATCTCTAATGTCTTTTTCTCACAAAAAGCCCTCCTATTTATACAATTTAAAAAATCATTTAATTAAATACTCAATCTCTTAAAATCCTCAACAAACCCCTAAATTTCTCAACATCCCTAAAGGATAAGTTTTTATCCCTAAAATCCTTCAATTTATTAAATTTCCTCATATCCTTTTATTAATAAAAGGATATTTACATAAATCCTCACCTTCTCCTATTTAATTCAAATTAATTAATAAAATATTAAAAATCATCACACCCCATATTTACAATTTAACATTATCACACCTCATATTTACAAATGGAGAAAAAGGTCTTGATGCTCCTGCATCATTTCCATTATCTTAGAGATTTCCCTAAGCTCTAGTTGTTCAGCATATAAGAGTGTTATGCTTGTAATTTCAAAAAGTGGGGTGAGTATACCAAGTGAGAGCATAATGTAACTTGTGTCCAACTTCTCTTAATGTAAGGGAAAGGATAAAAGTGAGCCTCTATATGAGAGGTAGTAGTACCCCGTAGGGAGAAACACACGCAAACCAACAAAGGTCTATCTAGCATCTAATGGAATAGTCCAGAGTGGATGCGACACTCATTAAAACCTAAGTGTAAGGGAAAAAGTGTATGCCGTCCAAAGGAGTAGTCCACATGGGGATGATGGTTGTTATAACCAAGGAAAACAAGGATGGCTTGTCTAATGTCCAGTGGAGTAGTCCACACAGACAAGACATCGGTGATAAATAATACGACACATCTTCAAAAAATGTAAGTACTAAAATAACTGAAGTAGTTCATATATCTTAGCACGGGTTAAGAAAACATGCATTATAAACATTTAAAGAATAGTCTTACAAACAAATACAAAAAATGCGTGAAAGCGTGTTGGCCCAAGACATGACCCTGAATGAAGAAAAAGTTCCAAGACACATTTGTACACTGTACATCACTAGCCCTAATAGTGGGACATTGGAGCCACTCCTCGCTCCTCAAAAAGCAAACTATATATTCTCAAGGCTATGTGGGAGGAGCCAAAGAGAAAATTGAACTTCCTCTAACATTTCAACTGACGTGACTTTTCTACTTCATATGCCTATCTGTTTGATTTTCACTTTACATTACATTTTATTACAAGTATGGCCCATAATAGTGATGTTTTTGAGACGACCCATGACACAACTAAACATGACAATACTCACATGTATTGGCTGATTGTGGTATCTATGTCAAGTTTTTATGCTTCTGAGTGATGGATGAACTCTTTGTGTGTTGCATCTTCACCCCCCGTATGGAAAAGTGTCGTGCAATCTTTGATGGTCTCTATGTCACTTGATGGTCCCATGCATGTCTTCTTTCACTTGCTACTTGATGTGATGTGTACATTCGTCGAAGTGTAAGAAAGTCTTCTAACATGCACTCCTTCTTCATCATGTTCGTCGTCAAGCCATGTTCCATCAATGCACCTTTTCTTGTAATTCACTCATGATGGGATGACATCAAATCCAAAAATCACCTAGTCTAGCATGATGCATTATTTTCAGATTCAGGTCGAGAAGACCAGGAGAGTGTACAAGAGGCTAAAATTGCATAGGGCACCACCCAGGATGGGATGAGGGGTTCTAGAGTACTGTTGGGAGAAATTGCACAGATGTGACTATGAGGCAAAATTGGGCAATTAGTGTTAGTAGTGTCAATTCCTAGGTGAAATCCAACTGGATATAATCTATGCAATTCCTATGAGGAAGACAAGGCAAGGTGTCCACAGAACTGTTGGATAGTTCTACATAATTTTTTGAGGGAGACAGAGTAGGGAAGAAGGAACCACTAGAAAGATAATTTGCACAATTTTCTAGAGCAAGGCATGACTGGGCATCAAGAAGCTGCTGGTCACAATTGTGCATTTCTTGGAGGCAGTGCAAGGCAAACATTCGAACGATTTCCAAGGAATATTTTTGCATTTTCCTAGCTCAATCTGAGACAGATAGGCCACGGACGACCAACCAGTTATTCACATTTCCTGGGCACAGTGCAATATAGGCAACCCGGGGGGATGCTAGGCAACTTTGTGTATTTCTTAGAAGCAGAGTTGAGCAAGCTAGTAGGAGTCATGTTGGAAACTCTGTGTAATTCTTGAGAATAGTGTTGAGTGGGACTGCATATGGCCAGTTGGGATTCTTTGCGCATTTCTGGGGAATTGTGTAGTCTAGGTCAGAGTGCAGAGAAGATTTCCGATAGACCAGAGGGAGGCTTGATAGTTGATCTTGAGGGAACTATAAGTTGGATCAGGCTTGGAGGAAACTTTTGCATTGTTCTGGGAGAAAAACAACGTGGTCACTTTCAATATTACACAGTGCGGTTGCCTATGGGTAGCCTTAAGTACTACACATTTCTAGGTGGAAGAGGAGGCTCACTAAGATCACAGTTTGGATGAAGGGGTTTGTCTGGTTGACAGATGTTTAGGAAAAATGACTAAGTTTGAGAACTAGTGAACTTGTGTAGAGGTGACATTGTAATCGTACACTTAGCATGTTTTGAAGACAAGACAACATAGACCAACGAGACAAAACATGTTCTTAGTGAAACTATCTTAAAGCTATGATTGACAAGTGTGGCACTTGAGATAGACCTTCAAACTACCATGACAACACTTGCACAACTGTGCTTGCAACTTTGTGTGTGAGTGTGACCTATGTTCATAGTGTGATGACGAACTTCATGCACACAAAGAAAAACCTTCAACATTTATACAACAAGATCACAAGCATGACAAAGCAATCTCTAGAGGAAAAGATGACTGTTGGTGCAACAAGCGAAAGGGAGCAAGACCATACTTACCCTCTAGATGGTTATGCATTCAATGGAGTTTTCATGCGGTCATGATCTCTTATGATAATGTGGTTCCTTGGTCTTTCTCCTCACCTCTTTGAGAGTTATCTAGCATGTCATCTTTCCTTGTGGTCACTAAGAGATAGATCTATGCAGTTTCAGCGGACAGTGACTACTACCAGGATGAGGCATTGGGAGGCACATTTGCACAATTTTTGAATGAAACACAGATTGGACAACTATGATAATACTGAGAAGTTTTGGTATGCAACACACTGCAGCGAGATGGAGTCTTGGGAGGAAATTTCTACAAAATTTTCCTAAGGCTTTCAGACTTCTCTTAGAATTTCTGGAGAGTAGTGTTGGTTGCCTGATTTCTCTACACATTTTTGGAGAGGAATGTTAGCTACCTACCTACTCTGCACATTTCTGGAGAGCAGTGTTGGCTCGACAACTGAGGGAAAACACTACACATATTCTGGAGACAATGTGTTTCGACCAAAGGAAAGATGCTAGAGGATACCATTCCATATTTTGGATGCGAAGGGAGATTCAGGTTCCTACACATTACACAAGTCTGGTAGGAAAGGAAAAAATCTTGAGCATTGCAGAAGGAAAGAATACAGTTCCAAAAAGCTGGATGAGGCTAGGTTTCTTGGGAAACTGGTTAAATGTGAGATCATTGAAACTGATGTAAACAATGATAGAACATGACTATGATCACACACTTGAACACTTAGTGATACATCATAGACCATCCAAAACATATAAAACATACTCTACTTAATGTAGTGACTTTCATGATAAGAGTACATAGTCTGCTTGATGTAATGACTTTTAGGATAAGAGTCTATGAAGTGAGTGTGAAACATTTCTATTTAATCAGAACAATGCATATGCACAAATCTTTCCCCTTGAAGTAGAACAAACATTCCTTTACATGACAAATGATAATCCCCATGCCCAAAAATGACACATGTCGTATAAATATGTGATAGTGGACAACTCTTAAGATCAAGGAGGGGGATTGAGATCATCAACATAATAATAAGTGACCAAGGAACGATCTATCACAGGATCCATGGTAGGCTCTAAAATTCGGATGTAGGCCAAAATTTTGGAGGGTGTTGTAGCCACTACAACACTCGGAGACACACTGGTTGAATACCAGCTTCTTTGTTACGGTTCATTTCAGTAAAGGGCTTTGTTTTTTCAGGGATTATTGACTTGTTGGGTAGATTTCTCTAGATTCCCCACTTACCCCATGGACAGACATGGTTCACCCTATACCAACTTAGTCAAACATAGCAAAAGATTCAGCTAGAGCATAGTGTTTCAAAATCAGAAAGGGTAGTTTGGCTTGTGAGCTTAAGATTTTTAGAGTATAATTTTTCATCTCTAGTGTTATCCCAATTCTAGTAGGCCTTGACAGTACCCCAACGGAGTCATGTAGGAACATAAGTATTGCTCCACCACCAACAATTGGGATAGTACCGTGATGGAGTTGCTTGCTTCACCTCTCCACAAGAAGCCTTTCTCTTCTTTCGCCTTTGTTACTATTTTTTAAAGAGAATTGTGCATAGACACTTATTTATTTTTTGGGACAGAAGAGGGATCCTAAATTATCGAGTGCAAGAGACATTTTTCCTTCAGAGAAGCATGTAATATCTCTTATTCATATTTTCTCGTCCATTTTTTCCCTTTCTTCGTTTCTACTAGTTGGATAATCTTAAATACACTGAGTAGAAGAGTGAGTATAGGCATGGAGTTTTCTTGTTTGGACATCACTTCATGGTTTGATCAAAATTTTATTTGCAAACAACTCATATTTTCTGTCAATACTAGATTGGCCATATGTTACAACCAAGCACAAAGAAGATAGACACATCACTAGTAAAGCACTACAGTGTCACAAGACTCTTTGCGCTTCAATGACATACCATTCAAAAACTAGAACATAGGTCCAGGCACAACACTTATTCACGTAGTGATAACAAGTGGAAAACTCAAAATGAAAGGAAAAAAAATATGACAGGAAAGGCATACACAACAAGCTAATTGAACTAAAAGACAAGAAAGAAAAATGATTGAAGGAAACAAGATGTATAACTAGAATAAGTAAACCATGACGGACTACTAGTGCAAGGAAAGGAACACTAAGATGCAACTAATCCTACTCCTATTCTAACATCTAAACGGTCAGGGTTATGTGAAATGAAATTTCTAGTGAAGCCACCATAAAACAAAAAATACAAAAACTTAAGAAACTTTCACAGGGGAAGGAAGCTCTTTACTATGGGTAGAAATATGTAACACAACCCCCTAATACATGTGCTCACCTCTTCGATGGATATTGTTTCTCAAAAAACCTCAGAATCTTCTTACGAGTCTGTCCATATTTGCACCGAGCTCCATAGCAAGCACGAGGAAGGATTGAAGCTTGTTCTCTGCAACATGGCTTGCTAAGTAAGATTGTTCTAGTAATTCAATGATTAGATCGTGAGATTCATAATTTTTTTTTGAATAGCCTCATAGTCTGTGAAAGGGTGAATTTTTTATTTGACAAACTTGATCACGATGGGAATCCTTGAAGGGAAAATAAATTTGATCATTCTCAACAGTCATGCCAAGACAGTGAGGACCTACCATAATGAGCAGTGCACTATGAAGTGTGTCAACTTCTTGATAGAAGTATGAACAAAAAGATGGTAAATGATGAAGATGAGAGATTGTGAAGTAGTTGTCGTTGGATGTGTTGTTGGGAAAATCATAAGCTAAATGAAAATCACCCAAGATAGAGGAATTATTAGATGGGCTAGTTGAAATGTCAGGTTCCCAGTTTGTAATTTGAACAACCTTACCAATGTTGTGCATAATCGAACTAAGTTCACTGTGAGCTAAATATGACACGAAGATTTGCAGTGCAAAGTTTGCAAGAAGACTGAGGGGTTGATCAAGGGAGGGAAGATTTGATAAGTATGATTGTAGGCAAAGATAGTCTTTGAGATGATCAACTTCACAATTCCATGATTTTATGAAGGATGGACACTCCCAACCCAAGTTTGATGTAAAAAATGTGCATGAAGATGGATGCACTATGAAAAACTTATCGATTGAGTTGTGAGTGACATTTTGAAAATTTGGAATATCAAACCCAAAATACCAAAAACTTTTTACACTTGGATCCACATTGAATGAAACCATGTAGATAGATTGGTTGTGTGTGAGAAACTAGATCTGATTGGGTTCTAGGGGGCTTACTAGAGTGCCGAGATCCTGACATAACCATCAGTGGACGTTGAAGTGCCTCGACTCCCTGGCACATCCTACAAATTTTCATAATTATAGAATCATATTTTGAAGCATGAACCAAATCATGCATGACTTAAGGGTGGTTGTTGTTCTTGATTTCAAAACTGCTCTCACGATGGCAGCCATCATTGTCATAGGTTGCACCAGATTTTTTAGCTTTGGCAAGTTGGCTTGAAGAGTTGTCTCCATGCAAGAGAAGAGATGATGGGAAATGGGAAGTACGCTCTATGATTAGACTGCTTTCATCATGGAAAACCTCACTGCCTTGTGTCAATTGAGGAAATAACTCATTAGATAAAGTACTAAGAGAACATGGAGTATCTTTGACACATGTGGATGCATTGTAAATGGTATTGGACATATGGGAAAGTTAGGTGAGAAGGAATTTTCGATGTGAATGAATTCTTTGACTGGAGCACATTCTAGATCTGAGTTAGAGTCTTCATGAGAAAATGAGAGATCGCATGATGTGCTTGGGCATTCGTCACAACATATAGAAGCATGGGAGTGATGACTATCCAAGACTGGGGGTTGATCAAAATAATTAATTGTACAAGATGATTCACCAAGATTAGAAGATTGAGAATTGTTACAGAATGGGAGCTCATTGTTTTGATGCAGAGAATTTTTGAATAAGAGAAGGAGAATTGATAATGTCCTTACATTTCTTCTCCTTTACTGGTGTAACATGAATGCCTTGTGCCTAATCACAATTTGAGCCAGTAGCTTTAGAATCAAGAGAATGAACCCAAATATATGCTAAAACAAATTGATCAAGTGAGTCATGGTGCAAGGAGTCATGAATTGTGAATGATGAAGGATGGTAGAGAGGCATATCATCTTCGAGACTTGAGTTGTGAATGGTGATGTCCTCTTGCAGAATAGAGGAGTGAGTCTTGGATATAGGCTTTCTGAGCCATTCTGTAACTTCCTCCATGGAAGTGGGAGATAAATCAGAAGATGGGTTGGGGACATGAGGCATAGATTTCTGAGCTTTACGATCACTGTAGTACAACACCCATATTAGGACTAGAAAGGGAGGAGGACAAGGAACAAACGTGGTTTTGGGCTTCTCCTCTATAATGTGTGGAACCTCATGATTCGGAAGAGTTGGGGAAACAGAAAAATCAGGAGGTTCAAGCTCACCATATGAATAGACACAAACCAAGTGCTCAAACTCGTATTTCAAGAAATCGCAGTTCCAATTTCCTTTCATAATTTTATAGCAAATGTGTAGGAATCAATCAAAATAATTCTCAATTGATTCATTAGGCTCCATTCTTAATGGGTTGATCCTTCCACAAAAATCTCAGTAGTTTTACTTATTGAAGGTTTGATGAAGCTCCCGAAGGAAAGGGCGCAGGAAATGGATGGATAAAGGTGGCAGGGTATGCCACCACCGATTAGCCTGACCTTCAAGGGTGAGGAAGAAAAGCACACAAGCAAACTCTTCATTATCGATTTCATAAGGTTCACAACATTGAAGAAAATCATAAATGTGCTTGGCTATAGATGTTCCTTCCTCACCATCAAACTTTAACTTGGGCAAGTGATCGATAAGATCATTGAGGGCTGAAAATTGATCAAAAGAAAAAATTAGAGAAAGATCACAGGAGTATGATTTTTGTATGTGCCATTTCAGATAAAATATTTGAACTAGACGCAACAGGATTAGCTTGTCATATGGCCCTCCTTCTAGTACCATTTTTTTGATGGTTCTGGACCCGCCAACAAAGGAGATATCCCTTGTATGAAGTCCCAACTAGACCTCACACAGTTTGGTGTAGGAGTCAAATCTAGTAAAATGGCCTAGTGGACATTATATTAGAGATTCTCCTAAGCTCTTGTTGTTCAGTTCTTGAGAGTGTTATGCTTGTAAATTCGAAAAGGGAGGTGAGTATTCTTGTTGAGTATGTAATGTAACTTGTGTTTGGGTTCTCTTACTGTAAGGGAGAGGGTAAAAGTAAGCCTCTAGATGAGAGATAGTAGTACCACCCAGGGAGAGATACACACAAACCAATAAAGGTATGTCTAGCATCCAACGAAATAGTCCACAATGGATGAGAGATTCGTTAAAACCAAAATGCAAGGGAAAATGCATACACTATCCAAGAGAGTAGTCCACAGGGGGTTGACAGTTAATATAACCAAGGAAAACAAGGATGGTTTTTCTAATTTCTAGCATAGTAGTCCACACAGACAAGACAACAGTGATAAACAATATAACACATATTCAACAATGTAAGTACTTTTTTTGGGAAGTTTTAGTGTCTTTGGATAAACGCCTAAACCCCTAGATTAGTAGCTAAGTCTAGAACAATAGTGAAAAGCATTTGTTAGAAAATTATATGTTACGGAGCAATGGAACACATAAAATATTGCAGAAATATAAACACAGAAAACACATAAAACAAGAGAGACATAGGTATACGTGTTTTCACCTAGTTTTGCCTACATCCATGGAGAAACAGCCAGTCCTTATTTTATTATATTATCCAGTAAACTGAAAAGATACAACCTACAACAGATCCACTATAACACCCTCTTCACTCTCAATCTCCTCTCTCTTCCTCACTTAGAATACAGATATACATAGACGCAATACAATTCCCTCATATATAGTGAGGGGTAGCCTTCAAGGCAGAAGAATCCCTAAACTAAACATAACTTCTACCGTCAGATCATCTGCCTAGTGAACGACCCAGATTGACTAGAAATTACTAGACTTTTACAACGCAGTTTTACATCTATTTTTAGCTTCGGGGGTTCTACCCACAAAACCCCCACCGAGGGACTACTAGTCCCCAGACCCCCCAACCAGGGGGGATTGGCCCCCCTAAACCCTTGCAGGGCGGACAAGTCCCCCCCGCATGGAGGGGTGTATAGTCTTCCTATGGTATACATATGACTAAGACCTTTGAATACAGGAGATAATCAGGCTCTACACCCAACAATCTCCCACTTGGAGACTGATTATAGCAACTCCATCATTGCTTCATTTGGTAGACAATGACTCCACTTTGGACCTAGTTGTTTCTCATCTTCTTCATCATACTTGAAGAACAACTGAAACTGAGTAGATTCTCAGTTTATCCTTGGTTACAACTTTCGTTAGCATATCTGCAAGGTTCTGGCTAGCGTGTATCTTTTCCAGCTTCAACTGTCTATCTTCCAATGCTGACTGTATGAAATGGCACTTGAGTTGTATATGTTTACTCTTGGAATGAAACGTGGAGTTCTTTGCAAGATGTATGGCACTCGGGATGTCACTGTATAACCTGCCCAACTCCGGCTTCTTATCCAATTCATCTAGAAACCTTTGTAACCAAATCATTTCTTTACTAACCTCTGTAGCAGCAACATACTCTGCTTCTATTGTTGAGAGTGCAACAACACTTTGCAGTTTTGAGACGCAACTAACAGTTGTTCCACCTATACTAAAGACATACCCTATTATGCTCCTCTTGTTATCTCTATCACCCACCATATCTACAACAACATATCCCTATAGAGAAATGTTTGAACCACCAAAGCATAATGCTTTATTTGTGGTACCTCTCAAATACCTGAGAATCCACTTCACTCCCATCCAATTTTCTTTTCCTGGATTGTTAATTTACTTGCTTACAACTCCCACTGCATGTGCAATATCAGGCCTTGTGTAGACCATTGCATACATTAAGCTTCCAATTGCTGATGCATATGGAACTTTAGACATATGAGCCATTTCTTCCTAAGTCTTGGGACACGCCTCCTTACTTAATTTGAAATGACTAGCCAAAGGTATACTAATTGGTTTTGCATTTGGCATATTAAACCTTTTCAATACCTTTTCTATGTACTCCCTTTGAGACAATGTTAATTTGTGATTCTTCCTATCTCTAGTTATTCTCATACCAAGGATTTGTTTTGCAGCACCCAAATCCTTCATTGTAAATGAGTTTGCCAATTTCCTTTTGAGAAAATTTATTTCATGCATGTTAGAACCTACAACAAGCATGTCATCTACATACAATAACAATATAATATAGCTTCCATCATTTTTCCTTTTGAGATAAACACAGTGATCAAAGTGACACCTAGTATAACCTTGTTTAGACATAAACCTGTCAAATTTTAGATACCACTACCTTGGAGCCTATTCTAAGCCATACAAGTTATTCTTCAAAATTCACACTAGTTTCTACCCTTTTACCTCACATCCTTCTGGTTGTTGCATATATAACTCTTCCTCCAAATCCCCATGGAGAAAGGTTGTTTTTACATCTAATTGCTCAAGATGCAAATCTTCAGCTGCTACTAGACTTAGAATAGTTCTAATTGAATTCATTTTCACAATAGGAGAAAACATTTCATCAAAATCAATACCTTTCTTTTGTGCAAATCCCTTCACCACAAGTCTAGATTTGTACCTTTTCCTACCTCCATCTTCTTCCTTCAACTTGTAAACCCATTTATTTTGCAATGTTGTTTTACTTGCAGGAAACCTGAATAAGTCCCAAGTCTGGTTATGTGCTAAGGATTCCATCTCTTCATTCATGGATTTCTCCCACTTCTTCCTGGTTTCTACATGCACTGCTTCTTCATAACATTCTGGTTCACCAGAGTCAGTCAACAGTACATAATATAATGAAGGAGAGGATCGTTTAGGGGGTCTACATATCCTAGTGGATCTTCTAACACCACTTTCAGGTTTTTGAAGTGCTTGTTGTTGTTGTGGTGGTTGTTCTAGTTGTTGATCATTATGATTTTTAGGCACCATCACTTTTCCTGTGATATCATCAAGCATTGTATATTCTCTGTTTTATTTTTCCTATTTCTTTTCCTGTAGCTGATCCTTATACAAAACCTTTTCATTGAATATGACTTCTCTACTCCTAGTGATTTTGTGTTTTTCATAATCATAAAAGTGATAACCAAAATCATTAACACCATATCCAATAAAGGTACATTTCTTTGATTTTTGCTCAAGCTTTGTTCTATTTTGTTTGTTAATGTGGACAAAGGCTTCACAACTAAAAGTCTTTAAAAAAGAGTAGTTTACCTTTTTACCTGTCCATGCCTCCTTAGGAATACCACCATCCAAGGAACTTGAAAGGCCCTCTATTTATTAGATAAACAACAATATCTACAACATCTACCCAAAATTTTAAAGGCAATCATGCATGCAATCTCATGCACCTTGCACACTCCATGATTGTCCTATTCATGTTTTCTGACACGCCATTTTCTTGTGGTGTTCTTGGAACTATTTTCTCTCTATGAATTCCATTCTCTGAACAATACCTATCAAACCCTTTACTGCAATATTCAACTCCATTATCTAATTTGAGACACTTCAACCTTTTTCCTATCTCATTTTCAACCAAGATTTCCATTCCTTGAAAGTATCAAATACATTAGATTTATTTCGAATACAATAAATCCAGGTTTTTCTAGTTGCATCATCAATAAAATTAACATAATAATGAGAGCCACCAAGAGATGATACCTGAGCAGGTCCCCATACATCTGTATGCACAAGCTCTAATTTTCCGCTTTTCTTTTCTTTCCCAATGCTAAGGAATCTAACTCTCTTCTGTTTTCCAAAAGCACAATTCTCACAAAATTTTAAATCGACATGCTTCAAACTTTGCAACAAATTTCTTGAGTGAAGAATCTGCATCCCCTTCTCACTCATATGTTGGAGCCTATGATGCCACAATGTTGTATCTTCTCCTGTAGAGGTTAAAGTGTTAACAAAATTAGAAATACCATTGCATAAATACAATGTACCAACCTTTCCTCCTTTCGCTATTACCAGGGATCCTTTAGTGACCTTCCAGGTTTTATCTATGAAAGTAGTTACACAACCTTCACCTCCTAACTGCCCTGTTGAAATCAAATTTTTCTTTAGATCCGAAACATGCCTTCCCTCCTTCAATAGCCATTGGTTTCCATTTTGCTGTTTTGTGAAAACTATACTCATTCCAATGATTTATAGGGCTTATCATCACCCAATCGAACCTGTCCAAAATCTCCTTCAACATAATCATGAAGATGTTTCTTATCAGGTGTGGCATGGAATGAGGCCATTGAATCTACCACCTAGGCATCAATAATATTTTCTAGTGAAATAATAAAAGCATCTTGCAACACATCACCTGTTACATTTGCGTGATTATTAGTTTCTTATTGCACGTTTCCTTCTTTTCCCTTCTGAGACTTGTAATCATTCTTCAAGTGTCATTTCTTCCTACATTTCCAACACACTATCCCCGATCTGGACTTGGATCTGCCTTTTCTTGACTTACTGCAATATCATCGGCTCTTTCCTCTTTCCATTTTTCTTCCCCTAGTATCTGTAGTCAAAGCATTACTTGATGTCTCACTGGAGATTTTCCATCGCATTTCCTCACTAAGGATTGCACCGACAACATCATAAAACTTTAAAGTACTAGATCCAGAGACATAGTTACTAATGGCCATAACTAAACCATTCCAAATTTCTAGCAATGAGCACAGAAATAACAGAGCCCTAACTTCATCATCAAAATTTACCCCTACAAAACTTAACTGACTTGTAACTGTGTTAAAATCATTTAAATGATCCGCAACAGATCCACCTTCTAACATCTTCATTTTAAATAAATGATTCATAAGAAATACACTTACTTGAGGCCGAGGGTTTTTCATATAGTTTGGCCAATGTTGAAATTAAACCCTTTTTTTTCATCTCCTTTGAAATATTAAATGCTATCGACACCGCTAGGCACAATTGTATTGTTCCAAGTGCCTTTCTGTTGAGAATATTCCATTCTGTGTCTGTCATACTCATCGACTTCTTTGTCTTTCCAATCAATTGTAGGTACAAATCTATTTGATACAGATAATCATCCATCTAAATCTTCCAGAGTTGGTAGTTTTGGTCATTGAATTTTTTGACCATAAACCTACCATCTTCCACCATTGCTCCCACTCAAACCAAGAACTCTTCTCTCCTACAAGTTTATCAACCAAATAGACCTCTGGCTTTGATACTAGTTGTTAGAAAATTATATATTACAAAGCAATGGAACACATAAAATATTGCAAAAATATAAACATAGAAAACACATAAAACAAGAGAGACATAGATATACGTGGTTTACCCAGTTTGGGCTACATCCATGGAGAAACAACCAGTCCTTCTTTTATTATATTATCTAGCAAACTGAAAAGATACAACTTACAGCAGATCCACTGTAACACCCTATTCACTCTCAATCTCCTCTCTCTTCCTCACTCAGAATACAGATATACATAGATGCAATACAATTCCCTCATATAGAGTGAGGGGTTTCCTTCTAAGGCAGAAAAACCCTAAACTAAACATAACTTGTACCATCAAATCGTCTACCTAATGAACGACCCAGATTGACAAGTCCCATCTGCACCCCCCCGCATGGAGGTGTGTACAGTCTTCCCAGGGTATACATCCAGTTGAGACCTTTGAATACAAAAGATAATCAAGCTCCACACCCAACAACATTTTCTACTTTTTCTATAACTAATAGATTAAATAAGATATTAAAGAGGCATACATGAATATTTCCACTACTCCTTATCTCCCTTGACCGATTCTGTCGCTCCTTCCCCTACTTAATTTGCTTGAAGAATACCTGCACACGGACATAAGAGGAAAGCCGATCAAAGCATATGATAATGATCTATTGATTAAACATGAAATGGAATCAAGTACATAATACACATACGAAAACATCAATAAATAATACAAACATATGGAAAAAGCTTTGAACACTTTATTAGTAAAAGGAAGAGTTACAACGTAATTTTCTCGACTCAGTGCCACTCCTCCAGTTCAATCCCATCCTCTCCTCATCACAGGTGAGACATTTTGACATCATTACAATACTTGAAATCAAATCAAGTCTCATACTAAGAACATCTCCCTATAATTCAATGATTTCCAGCCCCTGATCACTTAGATGAGTGGTGTTTCTATAGGTGAATGAAGGAAGTTATGCCATAAACGGTGACAATGAATGCCCTCCCAAACTTGGGATTTACTTCCATGGAGGAAGAGATAAAGGGATCGATGTTCCTCAACTTCCTCCCTCATCCAATTTCGAGCCCAAAGGAGTGGATAGCCTTGGGAAAATTTTAGAAGCATCCTATGGATAAGAGTATTCCAAACCCCAACACATATTTCACTCAAATTCGCCCAGAGTAGGCCAAAGAGGGCTCAAGTGCACTACAATGCACACTGGCAGTGTACTGGGTTACACTGCAGTGCACCCTGGTAAAGGCCTGTCTGCACTGATCTTCTTAGAGGCAACTTTTGGATGATTTCAATCATGGAATCTCTTAACAAGGAGGCATTGTGATGGTTGACTTCATTAGGGCATGTAACAACTGAATTAGGGTTTGACGGGCCCTAATAGTACTGATCTATAATTTAGGGTTGATGTGCCCAAATGGATCTATAACAATACTAAAATAAGTGAATTAGTTCAATTATCTTAGTACAGGTTAAGAAAACATACATTGTAAACATTTAAAGAATAGTCTTACAAACGAATACAAAACATTCATGAAAACATGTTGGCCTATGACAGGCATCTGAATTAAGAAAAAGTTCCAAGACACATCTATATATGATACATTACTAGCCCTAGTAGTGGGATATTCCTGCCACTCCCCGCTCCTCAAAGAACCGACTATAAAACTATCAAGGCTATGTGGGAGGAGCCAAGGTGAAAAATCCTTTACTCATACAATGAGGGGGTATATATAACCAACGGTGATGCTTGACCCTTGTGACCCTTTGACTTCCTTGATGATTTTCAACTTCCTATCACTTGTCAACTAACATGAATCTTCAACATCATATTGCATCCGTTGGAAGTTAACTTTACATTACATTTGATTACAACAAGTATGGCTCATAGTAGTTATGTGGCTAAGATGATCCATGACACAACTCGACATGGCACTGGTGACATGTACTGGCTGACTGTAGTCTCTATGTCAAGTTCCTATGCTACTGAGTGATTGATGTACTCTTGGTGTGTTGCATCTTCACCTACCACATGGACCACAAGCGCTTGACAACCTTTTCATGTTCAGGTGTCTGAAAAGAGCTTAAAGTGGACTCCATTTTTAGGAACTAGTGGTGTCTAGGGTAGCAACTAGTTTCGGTGATGTTGGAACTTCTCAAAACATGTTGATTTATGTGAATAGGTTGGCTAATAAGACCACTTATTGGAACTGTTCCTCAAAAATGGTAAAACAACAAAGTGAAAGCATATGGTCGGCCAAAGGGATGGTGGTGATGGGATGAAAACAACCAAAGCTCATCTTACGAAAAATGCCAATATAATGGCAATCACGAGGGTTAAAAATGGAAATGGGTTCATTTTTACACAAGCTTGAACCATAAGGAACTATGCTTGGATTCAGTTTCATGTTTACACAAGCTTGAAATGAAAAGCTATTCTTAAATTCAGTTTCATTTTTACACAAGCTTAAAATGAAAAACTATGCTTGAGATTGGTTTACATGCCCCCACCATGATGAAAGGGAGAGTCTCCTGTAATCGGATGGAGGTCACTGCGGTGAAGTGGGATAGTTATCCAACACCTTTTGGCTTCGTCCAGATAGGGACAAAGCTGAATGGGGTGATTCCCTTCACATAACCTATAGGGAAACTTAACTTTACCACTAGGTGCATGCCTCCTAAGATTTATTACATTCACCTAAATAGGCTACTTGTGGCTATGAGGTGGATGGAATGAACGTTCTTTTATGAGATCAAGTGAAACACTTGACTGGGATTTTACGAGATCTAATCAAAGACTCAACTTGGAACTTGGGACCTTGTTTCATTTTTTAATGAGGCTGACACAAGTCAAGGGACTATCCTCATACTCCTTGTTTCATTTTTTGACGAGGTTGAAATAAGATCAAGGACTGTCCTCATATTCCTTGCTTCATTTTTTAACAAGGTTGACACAAGACTAGGAACTATCCTCATACTTCGTGTCTCATTTTTTAACGAGGTTGACACAAGACCAGGAACTATCCTCAAATTCCTTGTTTCATTTTCTAATGAGTTTGACACAAGACAAGGAACTATGCTCATAGGAGCTATTTCATTTTTTTAGTGATGTTGACACAGTAAAAGAACTATCCTCATATCATTTTGATCACATATCATAAGTGGTCATGAAGGAGAGATCTAGTTCCAATGCCCCCAGTACATGATGTACAACATCACTGAATTGATCGTGAGTTGATGTAGGTATGGAACATGTTTCCACATAATTAACCCATGGTGGGGATGATACCATTGGTACAAAAGGACCATTTAGGGAAGATGTTTGACTGCAAGCCGTATTTGGACTAGGTAATGAAAGTTGGTCAATAGTGACAATTCTGCCTTCACGTAGGAAACAAATCACTTGAAAGAGTGTTGAAACAATAGCTCCCATGCCATAAACATAGTCGCACCCCAGAAGTAAGTTGTAATCTAAAGGGTCGGGATCCCTAATGATTCACTAGTTCCTCTGTTAAAAGCCAATATATTTTGGGTAATTGGCACAAGCGACAACAGACTGAGTCCTTGCCAAGCAGTTGAGGAAAGGATGTTCATTGATTCCCCTTCATCTATAATAGTGTGACATACAATCATATTACAAACCTGTACTATGATCTAGAAAGGAACATAAGAAGGAAGACAAAATCCTGTTAGTCTATTCCAATCAAACGAGGTAGCTAGACTACTTAGAGGGGATATCATAGAAATGGGAGAACTAACCCCTTGAGTTACGAGAGTGGGAGGATTTTCCTCCCGTCTTGATGGAATAGGAGGATAGCCCCCAAGCTCATTTGAATCGAAGGAAATAAAAAGAACTTGAGTGGTATCATATTCACTCTCTTTGGGAAAGGTACGTTTTACTAAAGGTGAAATTAGGTCAACTATTACCTAGACCTATTGATTTGCATCGGGTATAGACTCATAGGATTCACTTTCAGAGAGAGTGGGTTTGACCAACGGTTGATTTTGGTCAGTCAATTCATCTACTAGTGAAGGATTTAGGGATAGTTTCCTATAACTAGAGGGAAGTCAATGCAGTGAAGAAGGACAATTATCCAACACTTTTTTCACTTCATCCAGATAGGGACAAAGGTGAATGGGGTGATTCTGTTCATATAACCTACAAGAAAACTTGACTTTTCCCTTCTTTCCATGAACTTTACTACAACTAGTTGATGGTGTGTCACCAACTTGATCTCTAGAAGTTGATGACATAGGATGATGTGAACGAGAAGACCATTCTTCTAAGATCTGAGGAATATCAGGACAGTTTTGAAGAAGATGGTCTTCCGCACAAAGTTTGCATGGATTTAAAACTTTGTGAGGCTCGATGGATGGTTTCTCATTAGATGTTGCATTCAGATCAATGGTTGGTTGGTTGCCCCTCTACAGAATTTTCTTCTTCTTCTTCTTCTTCTTCTTCTTCTTCTTCCTTTTGTTATTTTTCTTGGCCACCTGGTTATTAGTACCGATACTTTCACTAGGTGAAGAGGAAGAAGGGGAGGAAGAAATGACCTAGGAAGAAGGAAAAGGGTCAACCTTAGCATCAACTGGAGGTTGATTTTGTCTAGTTGGAGGTATACTCAGTTGTGGAGAAATCATGACATTTTGAACTAAGGAGGTTGAAAACAACCATACTAGCAAGCCAATGGTAAACACTTGTAGGGATAATGAGCCATATAACGAGCATCAATATTTCTAAAAGAAGGAAAAGGACTAGGATTCCCATCAAAAGGAATTCCTTGATCGGTGGACTCCAGATTTGTCACCATATTTTTCAACCTAAGATCAACTAAGGAGTGAGTTTGGAGGATGTTATCCATAGTCAATTAATTTATTTTAATCAAAGTAACATAAAAAAAACAAAAGAGGGATAATATAGGCAAAAGGTTTACCAAGAAACTATGAACTGCAGAATACTTCCCAGTGAACCGAGAAGTATGGGCAGTAAATCTCCCCAAATGCTGTGTTCGGTGTATCATAATGTACAAGGCCACCAACTCGGTTACCTAAGGAAGGATAGAAACCAAGTGTTGTCCTCCCATATATACCTGAAAGTACATGGAGGCCCAATCTGTATAAGCGTTGTCTAATACAAAACAACACAGTAAGAGCATTCCCATATACTTTATGTACTGTAACATTTCCCTATATACTTTAAGGTACATAGACGAGCTACAATATACTCACGTACGTGGAATGAGATATCACACTCGGGATGTATTGTAGACAACGCTGAAATACTTTATGTACTATAACATTTCCCTATATACTTGAAGGTACATAGACGAGCTACAATATACTCACATACGTGGAATGAGATATCACACTTGGGATGTATTGTAGACAACTGCTTTGTTTTACAACGCTGAGACACGTCTCCAGCCTAGACCTCTAAATGTTTTTCATTAGGTTACAATGCTCCATTAGGTAAATTTAGATAAATTTTATGTTGATCTTCCTTAGGATTTTCCTTTCAAGGTTCACCACATGATGTATGTTTGCAATTCCTAAAATGAAACTATCATGATAAGCATTCTTTCCATTCAATTTAACAATGAAAATCCTAGCCACTTAGGGGTAGAGCAATTAGATTCCTCTTCATCAAAGAGAAAAGAGCATAATCTAAATGCAAATTCCCTACATTATTCCTATCAACACACACAAACTTTTTCAATGCAACATGCATGTATTTCTTTTCGATTTCCCTTAATGTGAATGAACAAAAAGGAAAATAATGCACAATTGATCAATAAACTCTTTTCATAAAAATGATGATTTTGCGATAGTTTCTTTTCAAGGAAAGGAAGACTTTACGACACTTATGTTTTCAAATAAATGAGTAATTATGACACTTTCAACGAAAAGACGAGTCATATGCACACATCAATCAATTGATCTCTCATGAATGAAGACTTTATGACAATTCAGTTTTCAAAGGAAAAGGAAATTTTATGACACTTTCTTTCGACAAAGAGCAATCGACCAAAAACTAACTTTCGACTATATATTGAAAAATGACAAAGTAAATACATAAGAAACATTTATCAATCCTAGTCTAAGTGGGGCTAGCTAAGCAGATGAAAAACTATTTTCAGAGACAAGACATCATTGACATTCAGCAAACCATTCAAATAAGAGAAAATTGGCAAAAAACATCAGCTCCTAGATGGGAAACTAACCCTCAAGGGATCAACATAGGTTACAATGAGAGATAGTGCACTGGCTCTATGTGGGAAGTGCATTGAAGTGCGTTGTGTCCTTCATTGGGTTGCGCTAGTCATAGTGAACCATTTTTTAAGGCAATTTGACACAATTTTGACTAAATTTTCAATGAAATAAGACTAAAATTCAATCAATGACCACAAGTATAGTATGTAAAAATATATTGAGAGGATGATAAGCTACTAAGATGGATAATTGATCCCTAGTGGTGTTGCCAATTTGTTTTGGGAATTTTTAGTGTCTTTGGATAAACGTCTAAACCCCTAGACTAGTAGCTAAGTCTAGAACAACATTGCCAAGCATTCTCTACTTTTTCTATAACCAATAGATTAAATAAGACAGTAAAGAAGCCTACCTAAAACTTTCGCTTACTCCTTATCTCCCTTGACCAATTCTATCACTCCTTCCTGTGCTTAAAACGTTTGAAAAGTACCTTCACACATATAGAAGACAAAAACTAATCAAAGCATATCATAATGATCTATTAATTAAACATAAAATGGAATCAAATACATAATACACATATGAAAGCATCGAGAAACAATACAAACATAATGAAAAAGCTTTAAACACTTTATTAGTAAAATGAAGAGTTACAACCCAATTTTCTTGATTCAGTGCCACTCCTCCAGTACAATCCCATCCTCTCCTCATAACAAGGAAGGCATCTTGACATCATTACAATACTTGAAACCAACTCAAGTCTCATAATAACAACATCTCCCTATAATTCAATGATTTCCAACCCTTGATCACTTAGATGAGTGGTCTTTTTATAGGTGAATGAAGGAAGTTATGCCATAAATGGTGACAATGAATGCTCTCCCAAACTTAGGATTTAGTTCCATGGAGGAAGGGATAATGGGATTAATGTTCCTCAACTTCCTCCCTTATCCAATTTCGAGCCCAAAGGAGTCAATAGCCTTGGGAAACTTCTAGAGGCATCCTATGGATAAGAGTATTTCAAAACCTAATGCAAATTTCACTCAAATTCACCCAATTTAGGCCAAAGAGGGTTCAAGTGCATTGTAATGCACCCTCACAGTGTACTGGGCTACACTACAGTTCACCATGATAAAGGCCTACCTATCATAATCTTCTTAGAGGCAATTTCTGGATGATTTCAATCATGGAATCTCTTCGGATGGAGGCACTCTGATGGTTGACTTCATTAGGGCGTGTAACAATTGAATTAGGGTTTGATGGGCACTAATAGTATTGATCTGTAAGATGGGGTTGATGTGCCCAAATGGATCTGTAACAATACTAAAATAGCTGAAGTAGTTCAATTATTTTAGTACATGTTAAGAAAACATGCATTGCAAACATTTAAAGAATAGTCTTACAAACGAATACAAAACATGCATGAAAACATGTTGGCCTGTGATAGGATTCTGAATTAAGAAAAAGTTCCAAGATACATTTATACACCATACATCACTAACCCTAGTAGTGCGACATTGGAGGCACTCCCTGCTCCTCAAAGAACATACTACAAGCTCTCAAGGCTATGTGGGAGGAGCCAAGTTGAAAAGTCCTTTGCTCATATAATGAGGGGGTATATATAACCAAGGGTGATGCTTGACCCTTGTGACTCTTGGACTTCCCTCATGATCGTTCAACTTCCTACCACTTTTCAACTAACATGAATCTTCAACTTCATATGTGCATCTATTGGAATTTAACTTTACATTACATTTGATTACAACAAGTATGGCCCATAGTAGTGATGTGGTTGAGATGACTCATTACAGAACTCGACATGATACTAGTGACATGTTTTGGCTGACTGTGGTCTCTATGTCAAGTTGCAATGTTAATGAGTGATGGATGTACTCTCAGTGTTTTGTGTGTTCACCTACTACATGGAAATGTGTTGCGGGGTGTTTGATGATCTTGGTGTTGCTTGGCAGTCCTATGCATGTCATCTTTCGCTTGCCACTTGATGTGATGCATACATCCGTCCAGATGTAAGAAAGTATTCTAGTTGCACTTCTACTTCATCCCATTCATCATTGAACCACGTTAGATCAATGTACTTTTTGCTATAATTCGCTCATGATGGGACGACATCAAATCCAAAAATATCGTAGTCTAGCATGATCCATAGTTTTCAGTTTCGGGTTTAGGTGATGAGGAGAGAGGAAATGACACTGAGACTGTGCATAACACAACTAGGTCGAGATGAGGTGTTCCAAACTAATTTCAGGAAAAGAATATTCAAAGGTGATTGGGAGGCAAAATTGCACAATTAGGTTCAATGGTGTCATCTACTAGGTGAAACCCAGTTGGGCCAAATCTATGAAATTCCTAGGAGGAAAAAAAGGCAGGGTGTCTCGAAAACTGTTATACATTTCTCCACAATATCTTGAGGGAGACAAAGTGGGGAAGTAGGAGACACTAACAAGACAATCTGCACTACTTTGTAGAGAAAGGCATGATCGGGCTTCAGGAAGTTTTAGGTCACAACTGCACATTTCTAAGAGATAGTGCGGGGTAGTGACCTGAAGGACTAGCGAGGAAAATTTGTGCATTTCCTGGGCTCAGTGTGGGACAGGCAACAGAGGGACTATAATCCAGTTATCTGCATTTACTAGGCATAGTGCAATTCAAACAACCTCGGGGCTTCTGGGAAAGTCTGTGCATTTCTTGGAGGCAGGGTTGAGTGGGTGAGCATGAGTCATCTCATGAGCTCTGCACAATTTTTGGGAACAATGGAGAGTGGGACTGCAAATGACCAACTGGGTTGCCTTTCACATTTTCAGGGAACAATATAGTTTGAGTTGGAGTGGAGAGTAGATTTATGCAAGAGCAGAGGGAGGCTTGATATTTGATCTTGCAGGATGTGCAGATTGGATTGGGCTTGGTGGCAACTTTTTCTCTGTTCTGGGATACAGAAAACTTCTCACTTCCAGGATTGCATAGTGCAGCTTCTTGGGGCTAGCCTTAAGCACTATGCATTTTTGGGTAGCAGAGTAGGTCACTAAGATCAGGGTTTGTTGAAGGGTTTTGTCAGGTCGACAGTTTTTTTAGGAAAAATGGCTAAGTGTGAGAGCACGTGAACTTGTGTAGACCTAACATTGTAATCATACATTTAGCATATTTTGATGACAAGACAAGAGAGACCAACAAGACAAAACATGTGATTGGTGAAACTATCTTAAAGCTAAGAGTGATAAGTTTGACACTTGAGATAGACCTTCAAATGGCTGTGATGAAACTTTCTCAATCATGCTTGCAACTTTCTATGTGAGTGTGACCGATGTTCACAGAGTGAAGACAACTCATGCACACAAAGACAATCCTTGAACAATGCCAAAACAAGATTGTAAGCACGACAAAGAAATATGTATGCTAGAAGATGACTACTTGTGCAACAAGTGAAAGGGAGAAAGGACAATACTTACCCTCCATATGGTTGTGCATTCGACAAAGTTTGCATGCGGTCCCGATATTTTATCATAGGACGGTTCCTTGGTCTTTCACCTTAACTCCTTGAGAGTGATCTATCATGCCATCTTTCCGTGCGGTCACTGAGAGATAGATCTGTGTAGTTTCAGCAGGTTCTGACTATTTTCGGGATGAGTCCCTGGTAGGAACATCTACGTAATTTCTAAATGCAAGACAAACTAGATAGGGTAGGACAATACTGCACAGTTTTGGGATGCAAGACATTGTAGCGGGATGGGGTCCTCGAAGAAAATTCTACACAATTTTTCTGAGCAAGGTCGTCCGACTGCTTTGCACATTTCTAGAGCATAGTGTTGGATGCCTAAATACTCTACGCATTTTTGGAGAACAATGTTGGTTGTGTGCCTACTTTGCCTCTTTCTGGAGAGTAGTACTGGCTAGGCAGCTGAGGGACAACATTTCCCCAAATTCTGGAGACAGTGTGTTCTCGCTAAGGGAACTATAGTAGAGGAGATGAATACGTAGTTTTGATGCCAAGGGAGGCTAGGGTTCTTCCACATTGCATAGTTCCAGTAGGAAAGGAAAAGAGCTTGAGGGTTGCAGAAGCAAAGCATGTAGTTCTGAAAAGATGGATGAGGCTAGGTTGCTTGGGAAAATGGCTAAATGTGAGATTAGTGAAATTGATGTAAATAGTGATAGAACTTCACTATGATTAGACACTAGAACACTTAGTGATACAACATAGACCATCCAAAATATATAAAACAAAGTCAACTTGATGTAATGACCTTCATGATAAGAGTGTGTGAAGTGAGTGTTAAAATATATCTATTTAATGAGAACACTGCATACACACAAATCTTTCCCCTTGTAGCAAAACAAACTTCCCTCTACATGACAAATGATAATTCCCATGCCTAAAGATGACACATGCTGTATAAATATATGAAAGTGGACAACTCTTAAGATCAAGGAGGGGGATTGAGAACATCAACTTACCAATATGTGATCAAGGAACGATTGATCACAGGATTGAGGGTAGGCTCTGAAATTTGGATGCAAGCCCAAATTTTGGAGGGTGTGACAACTGCTAGAACAAACCCCTAAATGCTTACTACTCATATGAAATCCCATTGCTAATTTAATAGAAGCATATTCCATTTTTGTAATAGTGCATACACAGGTAGCTTACATGAATTATTAGATGGAGGCTATCTAATATGTAATCCTATTGTTTCATTTTTCCTTGTTAATCATAATAAAAATGAGCTATTCTCTACTCACAACAACATTTCTAGCCTATAACTTTCAGCGAAAAAAATTAAGCAATTCTCAAATAATTTTGAACATACTATAGTACTCATAAATAGATCTCTCAGCTATAGTATGCATCATGATGCCTACATTATAACAAAATTCATCATCATTCATAGATCTAACCAGTAATTTGAAGTTGTTTCACTACCAAATCCGCACTAGAATGACACAATGACCACCCAACCTTGAAATGCCCTCAAGTTCTCCCTAAGGCAAGATTGTTTTTACAAAAAATCAACAACCGCCATTGATTCCTTCCATGGGTAGTTTATACCCTTCTTCATGATATGGTTTCCTTTTCAGCAACATTCCTCTTTCGTGGGCTTTATTGCCCACTTGCCTAGGCATTTGCCTTAAAATCCCGCTTTTTTCTCCTGTGGTGCTTTAAGTGCAACCAAATTAGCATATTTACCCTCCTAATAACTCCTATGGAATTTTTCTCTCCCATCCCTTAGTCTTAACTATAACTTTTCTAGAATCATCATCATGAAGAATTTATCCAGTCTCATACACCAATGAGATTTTTCTCTAGATTTGGCAACCAATATCATTTTCAAGTGTCTCCTCCAAGTACTTAAGCTACATTCATTTTTTTATTATTAATAAAGAAAATACCTATTTACAATAGTTTATTCAAAGTATCTTCATGTATTTTCTTTGATTCTTACCAGCATAGGTAACTAAAAAAAAATTCCATAGTAGAGGGATATTACACCATAAAAATATGAAGCATTTATGTCCTACCAAGTAAGGTTTCATGGAAGGTTATGGGGTAGTCAAGGGACTGCAGATGTAGAGATGGGTGTACTTCACCACTTGGGTGTACATTGATGGGGAATTTGATCCTACTGGTTAGAGGATGTTGGATTATATACCTTCATTATGTGAGGGCCTAGAGGGTGTGTGAGAGCAATGGAACTTATGGACCATGTGAACCTAGAGAATCCGCAGTGGTGTTAGAGCCATGGTTTCAAAATACAACTTTTATGTGTGAAGCACAAATATGGTTGTATGAAGTTTGTAGGTGAAGTGTTTGACAATATGTGGGTAGGAGGATTCCTTCCAAGTGTTTTTCAAAACTCCCCAAGTGGAATTAGGGAAATTCCTTATAATTTTGAGGGAATTGATGCCAAAGGTGAAAAAGACACAATTACAACATTTTTTTGAATGACTTTAGGCTTGGAATTGGACAAATTTATGAATTATAGAGTTTCCATGGAATAGAATAACTAAAAGCCCAAGATTCAAAGCAAATTCATGGCAAATTCACGCCCAAAATTGTTGTAGGAAAATTCAGTTGGGTTGATTTGGTGAATTCAGGATAATTTTAGCTCAAGAGATCATATTTCATCAAATTCAAGAAGTTATGAAGATGATCATAAAGGAATTTGGAGAAATTGGGAAAATCCCCATTTTTTCTAAGTAATGTTTTTTTATTTTATTTTATGCAAATTTGGTAAAAAGGGAGCAAAAACATAAGCCAAAGTTGTGGACAACAGTTGATTTATGGTAGCAAGCTACCTAATGGCTTGAGTTGATTGTTAGACCCCCCTCATGGTCAACATCTAGTGTGTGTGTGTTGGGGGGGGGAGGCGGGGTGTTGGGGAGGGGTGAAAAATAGCACCCCACTAATTATTGTAGATCAATGGGAAACCATCACCAATCAATGATAGCGAGTAACCCCCCCTTTCCTAGCCCGCACATGGTTTGTGTTTTACAGAAGAGGGAGGTGCACTTGGGATTAGCACAAAGTGGTCGCCACTAATAAATGGTGGATATTAACTATGGGCTCCTACCCAAATTCTGAAACCACCATTAGGGGGTTTTGAGTTACTGGCAGTATTGGTTGAGGAGCTTTCGCACAACCTTGCGACACACATTAGGATATGTAAGAAACTTAGGTGGAAAATTAAAGTGGCATTCCACATCAACATGACATCATGAGTGATGTCACCAACAGAAGGAATCAAGAGGGGATTTTTGAAGATTATGCTCAAAGGGAGACAACGAGCCTTAAAAAATATAATGTGGATGACTACTTGCATGGAAAGTGTTAAGGGAGGGGACACATGTAAGTTTGAGGCCATTGGGAACCGGAAATCAAAGATTTACATGAAATCAGTTATTTTCTCAAGGTAATAGGAGGAACATTGAGAAGATATATTATGTATGAAATTATTTATTCCTATTCTCCACTTTATAAAGCGTGCTTTTTTTTATGATTTAGAATATGTTAAGCAACTCGTGGAATGGACTAGTCCTATTTTAAACAAAGACAAAATGATTCATAACACCAAAACTAAAGGCTCTAGAAACTTCTTGAACATTTGACCATAAATTTCATGTGTGGAATCATGTATTTTTTGCTGTGTTAGTAGTTTGTTTTCTATGGCATTAACATAGTTGAAAATAAGGTTGCTTGTGCATGCTTTATTGATTAGTAGTTTTTATGGTGAAAGTGTCTTTGAAATTTATATACATATTGAGACTCATGACCTCAATATGGTAGTTAATTTGCTTTGTTATAATTTGTGACCGTAACAAATGAGAGGTAAAGCATGGAGATCCAAGACAATAATTAGGATGGTTAAGAAGAACTCGAAAACAACTGAATAAAGATTTCAATGACATAGAGGAAGGCACCAAGAATGTGAATGATTCTAGAGGACGACCATATATTTCATGTATATCTTCTTGTTGTAGTGCTAGCTTTTTTTTTTGCCTTTTATGTAAACACTATTCTTGGGCCTGCATAGTAAAGAAGTGTGTTGTAGTTGGAAGGGACTTCTAACTACACGTTTTTCTCCATGAATTGTTTATTGAATAATGCACTATAAGTCCTAATTGGCATGTGCATAGAAAATGAAATATTGACACAGATACTTCTCATATATATGCTACTTACCTAGACAAGTGGTGAGTACAATGGATGACACCCATGTATCTTTATAGATGGAAATAGGCCCATAGGATAGTTAGTTAATGAGTCTTCATGGTCAGGTTGATGTTAGGCCTTAGAGTACCATAGATTCCATGTTGATTTGAAGTATTGATACATTAGGTGATTTGCAATTGATACATGATGATAGCTCTTTATGAGGAGGGACATGAATGGACAATTTATGAGATGGAGTTGAGTTCCATTGCTTTCACTTGAGAAAACCAAGTGATGATTGTAGGATGAATTTCTGGAGTGGAATGATGACTTTGTAGTAGAGAGGATAGAAAGGTCCTAGATATAACAATGAAAACTCGATAATTAGATACAAAGAAAGCAAGTGATAATACTTATGGTAGAGCAAATAGAGATAACACAAGTTGAAGCCTTATAGCAATACCAAACATTGGATGGAGCAGAAACAACAAATATCGATTGATAGTGGAAAAACATAAGTATAATTGTGTGAGTTGAATGAAATAGGCTCATGACCATGTTGTTATGTTATTCACACCATGTACTTCTAGGCAAGTCTATGTCATGTTCGATTTGATGTCATGGTTCTTGAAATGTTGTAGTACCTCATGTATCCATGATTTGGAGTATGTTGTATGTACTTGTATCTATGAAACATGAACAGGGCATATCATTATAAGACCTCTATAGGCACACGTACCCCTTTATCACATGCCCCTCATAAAGGCTTCATAATTTGTCTATTCTAGTTCGGTGACCTCTATTAGGGAGTTCTTTAACACCAGGAGAAGCGGGCCATGTGTTGGTTGGAAGCTCTGTGAGTGGACCATATTGTTGGTTGTAGACTCTAGGAGGTAAGGTTTTACATTCAAGGGGAGTTCATCGGCAGTTGAATGAATCATGTAAGTGAAGGACATTCTAGTAGACCAATGGTTTCAACAATTAGGTACCCATGCATTACACTCGATGGTTGTTTCTTTATTTGGATGTTGAAAGTTTGTTGATGTCTGCATGATAGAGGTATGAGGTGAAAGTGCGAGGTTCGGTTAGTGGTAGAGTTTGTTCATGAAGAGGTTCTTTAGTGTGTAGTGAAGCAATGTAGATGAAAACCTCAACTAGTGAAAATTAAGGCAAACAATTGTTAAAGTGGAGTGTTGAGGTATGTAACTCCTACTTATCTTATGAGTTTGATCATATATTTAATTATGGACATTATTGGTCATTATTAGGTAGAGTTCCACCCTCTACATGAATGAGTATGTCCCTAACTGAGGTTTGGTGGAGTCTAGAGATTCTCTCCAACTAGTTAACTTCCTAATCTTGTGTGAGATTGAAATATTTTCTTAACTAAAAAATTGTGTGTCCAAAATAATTTTCCTCTTCTTTATTGATATACATAACCTTATTTGATTTTATAAATCTCTCTATAATAATAATCCACTTTCCAGTGTCTGAACATTCTTAATTCATTAACAAAAATGATTATAATGTTTCTTACCACAAAACCATATAATACCAAATTCCGTTTCCGTTCCAAGTTGCTCCATCTCCCTCCAATAATGTTAATTTGACATTGCACAACCCTCTCCATAAACAACTGTTAATTTCCAAATTGTACAACCACGGCAAGGGAAAAGGCGATTCCCTGCACGAGGCTCCGAAGTAATAGGGAGCATGAGCATTCATTATAAGTTAGAGAAACGAAAAAGAAACATCTTTGAGTTTACATAATGATTTCTCCGTGTGATGTTACCCGTAGTGGACAGTTGTTCCAATGTCTGATCGACTCCACAACTATATATATCTACATCTACCTGTCGAATGGAGATCACATTTCTGTGTTGGTGATTATAGGCGCTCGTCAAGGAAAATGAAGTTAAATCACTTATCACCCTCCCTCTCTGTCTAGGTGATCCACAAATTGCCATAATGGTCGAAAGACAATGTGGATTCTGACGTTCAAGGAAGAAGGGACATGAGGGGAACAATTGTCTAGAAAATCTGAATGCATTGTTCATCTGGAATTGTTTATTCATTGCTTCCAGCTAAGACTTGTAGCTTTTGACGGTGACAAAGAGACATTCACAATGTTCTACATTAATGACTGTCCCAGGTAACAGCTCTTGGCTTTGCACATAGCAGCACAGGGGTTCTTAGATACCTAGCTGATCCTAGATGAGAGAGAAATGATGAAGGTATCTATATAAACTAAACCCTAGTTGATCAACACTGACCGAAATCCTATTTTTATTATATATCTGTAGATTCAACTGAGTTTGGATTCATGGATAATCGGGACTGCCATCAAATGGATTATAATTCGCGCAGTGGACAGTATCGCAATCATAATGATCATCGTCGTGCCAGAAATCAGTCTTACTCGTCTGCTCTACTCGCTGCAATTTGTAAGTCAATTGAAGTCGAGGGAGGAATGGTGGCGTATAAAAAGAGTGACAATCGACAAGAGACGAGAAATCTCAAGACCAAGATGAATAGATCAGTGATGAAGATTTCCAGAATCGAAAGACAATGGGACGATGATCCATGGCTAAATGATGTGAAATCAATTCGTGGGACATCAGCCAAGATGGTTGCAGTTTTCAATACTGAAAAATACGAAGCCGAGGCTGCATATATAACCAAGCACAGAGAATTTCGTCTGTCCTTTCAGTCTAATATGACATCTATAGCACCATGCTCCTCTGAGTGTAAAAGTGATTCCACCTCCAGCTGCCCATATTTATTTTCAGATACGGAGTACCTCTACACACATACTTTTTCTATTCCTACTGCTAAAACAGAAAGGAATTTTCATCATCTCGGTAGTGAAGATAGAGCATGCAAACGGGCTACTGGGGGAAATTGCTCTCGTGATTTACATGGGAAATCAATATTGTTTAGAGATGGAAATTTTCAATCTACTGAGAAGCCTTTCAACCCTAATACTAATATTAACTCCCAAATTCGGGAAGATTCCAGGAAGTCCAAGCAGCTAACATCTCCTTGTAGGAAGCTCATAAATTTTCTCCATTCGCTATTTATGTCTGGTGGTACTAAGAAGCCAAAACCCTCACCATCTTCTCCTGTAAGTGACTCCAATTCATATAATTCTTCGGTGATCAAATCCGTTTCCCTTTATTCATCTTTTTCTTCAGTCCAATCCAGGCCATGTTTGAGTAAAACATCGAAAGTGTACTCAAACAACAATAGTGAGAGTCGTCCGAAGTCTATGGCATTCTACCCAAGTGTAATTCTGGATAAGACTGACTTTCGTCCTTGTAGGGAGAAGCGTCTGAGCAGAACAGAAAAATATCCAGCTTCTAATCCAAATCCCGCTAATTATCTTCAAATTACACATCCATCTACAGATGCATACAGGCTTCCACCGCTCACCAAAGAATTGAAACATCGGATTCTTGACAAGGACAGCCATGCTATTGTAGCAGCAACAGCAGATGAGAACATAATTAACGAGTGTCAGAAACAAATGGTAATTAGGGAAGACGAAGAGGAAGAAGACGATGATGATTCCAGTTGTTCAAGCGCTGACCTGTTTGAGCTGGAGAATTTGACAGCAATCAACGTGAGCAATGTGTCCCAAAAACCGCTTCCCGCGTGTGAGCCCACTGATTTGGAGACCAATATCGCCATTGCAAAGAGGTTAGCTGTTTGATAATCAACACCCTGTAATCCCTATTGCCGTTTTGTAGGCTTATTGTAATGCAGTATCTGGTAACGTTGTAAGTCGTGTGAAAAATTGAAATTTGTAGAACCTCAAACCCATATACAATATAGGTAATATTCTTTAGGCTTGGTGAATAGAGGTTCTTAGATACCACCATGGATTACGTAATGTGTATTAATTATCATTATACCCTACCCCATTGTGTAATGTAAGAAAAGACAACATGTGTTGTGATTTTTCAGTAGCTGATATTTAGCATTTCTTGGTTCATTGTTCATCTAAGGACGGGTTGCTTATTGCTGAGCTACGGCTGAAGGTTAAAAATTCAGACCATACAGAAATTTGAAGTTGTAGGCGGAATATTATGCATGAGATTTATCACGGGCGAGGACTAGTGCTCTGAGAGTCAAACATTAGTTATTATAAGGCAAAATCCCATGGACTAAATGTTCAGTTCCTCTGTCCGCATAAAATATTTTTAGATATCGGTTAACAGTATCCCACCCCACATTTACCGCAGCCCAGCCCAGCCCAGACGGATTAGGGACTTTCCAGAACGCAGACGTGATGATGAGCTCCAAACCTGAAGTATTAAAACACAGTTTGTGAGAGTCTTCGTAGTTAAAAGGTCGATCTTTTTTGTTTTGTCTATAAAAATGAAAAATCTGTCCACTATATGTCCACTAGTCTAGTCTCATTAGTCTCATTATCATAATATTGTTTAATTTTTTTTAAGATAATATTAATGAAAAATCTGTTCGTATTATCATGGAGGAACTTACTAGAATTGGAATAATATTTTATCTGCAAAGTAGCAATGTTTTTTTTCCAAAAATGAAGTATATTGTGATTGGACAGAAAAATCTTTCATAAACTTAATATGGATCACAGAAGGGAACTTACTAGAATTGGAATAATATTTTATCTGCAAAGTAGCAATGTTTTTTTTCCAAAAATGAAGTATATTGTGATTGGACAGAAAAATCTTTCATAAACTTAATATGGATCACAAAAGCTTCAATTCAACAAGTGGCATATGAAATGAGTTATGGCTTTTTTGTGTATGTAGTATTGATAAGCCATAGTAATGGCCCATAATATTATAATTTAATAGATATATGAGATTTTTTCATTTAAATTATATATATATATATATATAAATCTTCTTCTTTGAACATGAACCTATAACATTTATCAACTAAATACATATTTTTAACAGATGTATTTATTTATATATATATATTCTCCTTTATATTTAATTTTGTTAATATGAAATTGAATTTTATAATTTCTCCATTCTACATACAAAACAAATATATGTAAAATAAATAATTCAATAATGTGAAAAATTTAACATATATAATATTTATATTAATAAAAAATTGAAACCTTACTTTTTATAATTATATTACATATTTGAATTATTAAGAAATAAGAAATAAATATGCATCACTATAATATAACATTGAAAATAAAATGTAAAAAAGCAAGCTCATGCTATAGATCAATTACCCAAGTTATAATTTTTTTTACAAGAAAAAGAGCTTATTTTATTAAAATGTAATGAATTATCTTCATCTTGGAACTCTGAAAGTTACGAGGGTTTAACATAGGTTGATTATGATAAGTATAATGTGGAGTCAAGTATTTATTTATATATCACAAATAAAACTAAATATATTCATTTTTAGGATGTGGTTATGGAGCTTCATGTTCAAAATCCATGATACCTATGATGAAGTGGGGAATAGACACCTTAAATGAAATTTGATTTAAATAATCTATTTTAGGCATGGCATTTTACACTATTCTTGATCTTAGCATATTAATAAATATGATAAGATTTACGTTAAATTATGTTATTTTTAAGATTTCCTTTAGGTGTTTAAGGGATTTTTTTAGGTAAAGTGATAAAAAAATGTTTAATTGAAAAATTGAATGGGCATAATTTCGATTTCTTTCAACCAATTTATAGCTAGATCATAACCCAACCAATTTTTTTATATAATAGAAAATATCTAAATTTTTGGTAAGTTCTTATAGAAATTTTCTTTGGGGATTCTTAAGATTTTAACTAATTATGATAAAGTCCCGACTTAAATTGTGATCAACTTGACACATTATTGGGTATTTTTTGTTTAGGAATGATCATCCTTGACATAAAGACTTCTTAACTACGGTTAACTTACATGGTCACTCGTTATTGTGCGACTTGCACGAGTTGTGCAAAGAAAACCATATTTACTTCTTGATAGATGAGAAAGAAATACAATTTTAAAGTCCACAAGCTAAATATATCCTATGTGGCCTCTTTTAGAGTGCAAAACTTGAAAAAAAGTATGCACCTCAAGAGATTTAATCATCTTAAAAATGGATCTATATTGGTTTTATATATACATACAGCATGTGTAACTTTTCATTTTTAAATTTTTATTTTTGAATGCATAAATGGATACATTGCCTTGAAAGTTTACTTGACACTTTGATTGTGTAAACTACATCACATAAATTTGCAATTCGAACAAAGCTTTGCTAGAAAAAAATTAAATTTAAATTTAAAACTCGAATTAATGGCTTCACGAAAATCACTCCAAATTGATTTAAGATCTTTAAAGGAGATACCTAAAACTAAACCCCCTTATTTATGTTGATCTCATAATATCATGAAATCTGAAGGTCACTTGAATGGAATATGTTCTTTATTTAATCTCACTATCAACACACATTGACTTTAGATTTCTCCTATGCAATTACATTTTTTGTGTTCGAGTGCTGAAGAAGACCTATGATAATGTTTCTCCTCATTATCTTGCATGTTATAGCTTGGATATAATATATATATATATATAAGATTTTGAAATAGTGGTATGATTGGAAAAAATGATTTAGTGAGGTGGTTCGAGCAACATGTGTTAGACACGAATTGACACAAGTTTGATATTATTGCAAGCTTGAACACATTTCCTCCCCTCCATCCTCCACCTTTTAGGTTGTTATCTTTCCTTTGCTGCAACATTTTTGTAGTAATATCATAGGCACGTTCAATTCCTTCGGTGTATCTTTGCACCTTTAGAGGAAATTTGTAGTATATAGTGTTCTCACAGAAACCAACTACTCTAGACCTTATGTATTGTAATTTTACAAGTTAATATTACACTCACTTTAATAAAAATATTCAAAATACCAAATATATTTTATATTACAGTCGGGATTCTATTAATACAATTTTTATTTTATTTTAATAAACTTATTAAATCATATTTAATGATAACAAATATGAATAAATATGTTTTATAATATGATGTGAAATTGTTTCTATTAGTAGGATTAACCTTGACTCAAGTATGATAGTTTATAGCTAGTGGTTTGGGGGCACATAGGTATTATGTAGCTTGTATTTGGAGAGAAATTGATGGGGCCAGCCCACGTGGTCCCGCGCTATCCCAACTTACATGGACCTACACTATTAAACTGGCTCAGATATATGGTAATTGCAAATTGATTTTGGTTTTAATTAACAATCAAACCATGGTACCTGGTATTGTTTCTCCGTAGGACACCTGCCCTCCTCGAATTTGACAAACCCCAATTCACTTTTTACTGCCTGGTTCGCGCCTCTACCGTCATTCTTACCTTCGTTACTTGGTCTTTGCGAGCTCTGTATGGTTTTGGCTTCGCCTCTGGGTTGTCTTTGTCTGTGGTGAAACCTTGTTGAATTTCCGCCGGTCTTGTGGTGAAATAATGCTGCTTAGCTATGCCTGGTCATTACTGTGAGACTGTATATTCGACTCTAGGTTGTGTTGGTGAGTTACTGTGACTCCATCGTGCATTCAGTTCGTTTTTATGACTGTAAGAACATTTCTGGGTTTGCTCTTGTGAATACTATCGGTTCTGATCTTCTTAGCAAATTTGTGGTGAATGCGTGTAATGTATAATGTCTGGTCCGCTCAGTTGACAGATGCACAGGTCGATGGACTTTCAGCTTGGTTCTTCTCCGGTGCTCGACTCTGTAGACAAGGTATGTCTCCGTTTCATGCTATCATTCTTTTTCCTCTGTTTGTGCTGGAACTTACGTTTCGCAGCCCCTCTGTGGACAGGGTCTCTGTTTCGGGTTCTGTAGGCCTTTGGTTCTGGCTCACTGTAAGGTATGGTTACTTCACCTTAACAATACTCAGGGTTTTATATTTACAGCATCATCGTTTCATTTTCTTGTGCAGGGGTTTTGGCTGGTTAGAAACCCTGACCCTCCACCTTATGTTTTGCTTGCAGGTGTGGCCGGTTCCCGTGTCTTCACAAGGGCTTCTATCGATTCCACCCAGGTAGCTCTGCTCTCGTTTTATTTTCTTGCAATGATTCTTGGTCTTAGTCGCGTTTGCAGTCGCTTGTTGTGTGAACTGTTGGTTTATCTGTTGAGTCTGGGCATATTGGGTTTACTCAAACCCTTAGCCATAACGTAGGAGGGTTTTTATGGGTCGTTTATAACTTGGTTCGGTGAACCCTCGATGTACATTCTATGTAATTTTTTATGTAGAAAATGCAATGTAATAAACAGCGATATATAAACTTGTTTACAGCTAGTTCTGGTGCCTTACTCGGTTGCTGTTGCGGTCTAGTTTGTCCCTCTGTGTTTGCTAGTTCTTTCCGCCTTGTGCTCACTTTCGTCTCGGCCAGTTAATAGATTCTTGGATACTGTAAAAACACTGTTATTATATTTAACTGAAATGAAATGATTATATAGCACTGTACATGTGGATTTTTGTTACTGAGGACATATGTATATTTGAACAGTTTGTTTGCTCGTGCACTCAATTAGATGAAGGAAAAAAAATGTATATCTATTATTCTCATGCAAATGCTCCGCTACTGAACCCCTCTGGGTTATCTCGCTTCTCTTTTTATACAATATTTTTGGGCAGTTTGATAATTGCTGGTAGTTATTCTATTATAGTTTATTTTGCAGTTACTGTAGGCATGATTTTCTTGACTATCAATTTGTTTACTTTGTCTGCCTTTCTACCATAGGAGTTTGTTGTTTACATCACCTATTGACACTAATCTACTCTTAACGTGTCTAACTAAGACCTGTTACAATATTTTAAATAAAATGAACAAAAATTTAAAATAACAGAAGTTAATACTGTAGTTGACCATGAAAGAAATAAAACAACAAAAAAAAAACATAGGACCTTGACAGACTTGCTGTCCGTTCAATGAACTGTTTATCATTCCCAATCTTCTTCAGAAACTGTGTTCGCCCTCTCTCGGTCTTCACCCTGTTGACCAAATGCTCCTGCATCAGAAATAAGCCTATAAATAGGCTTATTAGTATCCATTATATGTTGTCAAGGGTTGAGTAAGTGTGGGCTCCCCAACCATTGTAACGAGCCAAGAGAACCCATTGTATGATAATCAAGTGCAAGTAGTTCATGTGTGTGAATTAAATACATTAATGAACCATGTACCTCACACGAATTACTAGAGAATTGATGGTTATGGTTACAATGGTAGATGACCCATATAATCTGATAGATATGATCTTCTTATATGGATGCCAAGGTTAGATGTGGATCCCATGGAGAAGGACAAAGAGAGAGCATAATAAGCAATCAGGTATTAGCAGTAACCGATAAATATATTAATTATTTTGGAGATGATGTAATTGGGCATATTGTTGTACATGCATACACCAAAGTCTAGAGTGATAGGGGCATGCTTGATTCTATTGAGTACTGAGATATTAGGGTGGTTATAGTCTATAGATACTAGTTTTGGGCACATAGTTTTGTGGCACATAGTATTATGTTAGTTGTATTAGGATGGAAAGAAGCCTATAATAGCCTTATATTAGTCTCTGTTCTAAGGTGCCAAAAGTTAAGCAAGTGTGGGCTCCCTAGGCAATGTAAAGGACCAAGGTTCGAGCAAGTGTGGGGGGACAAGGGTTGAGCATGTGTAGGCTCCTCATTGTTGAGTTGCAAGTGCTAAGGGTTGACAAAATGTTTGCTCCTTGATGGTGAGGTGTAATGGGCCAAGGGTTGAGCTAATGTGGGCTCCCTCATCGTGAATTGTAAGGGCCCAAGGGTTAAACAAATATAGGCTCCTTGGCTAGCTTGGCGAGGGTTTTAGCCAAATGACTAATGTTACATTCTTCCTTCAAGTTGAGGTTTCCCCATAATACTTCTTGGTGTTGTTTTTGTTGTGTGATTGAATCTATATTATATTCATTACTATGTTTATTTACATTTCATTTTATACTACCATCCATTTTGTTAACTCATCTCTTAGGAAATAAGTTGAATGCCAAAAAAACAAGAGGTATTGGAGAAGAGCTAAAGCTTACTCCTTACATAATGTCACTAGACTTTTTTAACAAAAAATTGTGATTTTTCTTAAGTAATATGGGGAGTCTTCCTATATGTTCAAACAACTTAGATTCTTAAATACCATTCAAAATAGCTATATACATTATTAATTTTATCGCTTAATTATCCATTATCTTAAAATAAACCCAAATAAAAAACAAAAACAAATAAATATTGTAACTACTTTTAACTAGAAATCAATAAATTGATCATAAAAATAAATATTAGCATAACCCTAAATGTACGAACAAGGATCAAAAGTTATGTAGCATACACATAAATGTATAAGCAATATTGAAAAGATATATAGCATATGAATAAATGTATGAATAAGAATGAAAATGTAATGTGGAATATTTTGCATTCATATCAATATATATGCTTAAATGGAATCATAGATTTTGTAGCTTGATTTTTTTAATTATTTTTATTAATATTTAAGATTTATTAAATTTATTTTATATATGATTATAAGATTTTAAAAAATTAAAAATAATATTAATATAGAACTATTTTTAAACTAGTTTTAAAAATAGTTCAATTAGTGGTAGAAATAAAGTGAATCTAAATAACGTGAATCTTATGATTATGATAATTGAGAAATACAAGGGTCAAATATTTGATTGTGACCTTATTTACTCACTAGTCGTGATCCCATTTACTCATAAGAGAATGAGCTATGACATTGCAATAAATATATTAGATTTTAAATTTTCATTTCATGCTATGAAATGGTTACAAGTACATTTGATAGGAATAATTTTTCTTTATTGACAAATTACATTATAATCTGTTTTAAATGTTT